>JAUTWP010045871.1:0-13005 GCA_033042655.1 Cyathermia naticoides
GGTGCAAGTGGAAACACCTACCCACTGAGCCTTGCGGAGCACTCACTCTGGGTTGGAGTCTGTACCGAGGTTAAAAACCTCATGCCTCGACTGAGAGATTCAATCTCAGTACCTACCAGCCTTACGTCCGATAGCTTAACCACTCGGCCACGGAGACTGGTTTTTACCTATAGCCAAACATCTTATTTTATAAGATTTTACTATTTAATGCTTTGACAGGCAGCATGCACTAATCCAATTACAAACTAATACCGACCTCTGTTTTGCTTAAAAATCACCAGTTTTGAATGTAGTTGACTGCATTCAGGTAATATAAGAGTTTAGTTTTGTTCATTTTATACTTTTGTCACTTGAAATATATTAAAGGCATTCTCCAACAGATTTAATAGCTTTATTTTATCCTCACTTCTCTAAATATTGATTATAAATGAAAATTAAATTTATTTGACATACCAATCCTTACTTTTGTATCACCCAAGACCTTTTAATTTTAAAGTCACAGTGAAAAGGATTCCATGTTACCCTGACGTCGACTAAACATTTTAGAATTTTGGAAATATTTTATGATAAGTACAAAAATTACACCATCGCAACTCCTTGCATCTTTTCGGTACAAAATGGTCTGCTGCTGGAAATAGTCTGAAACTGGGAGGCCCAGCACGTGACTCAGAAAATAATACATCATGCCTCTAGCAGTAATATTTTTATTTATTATTTTTACAAAATATCAATATTAGGTGAGTTATGGGGGTTATGTAGATGGTTAAATAAGGTACTTTTAAGGACAAATCAAATGTATATATTTTCAAATAATACTGTTGAATCATTAATTAGGTTAAATATCTGTGGGAGAATGCCTTTAAACAAAACTTATTGTTTGAAAGATTTACATGTCTGCTGTTTTATTTGGTACTGATGAGGTGAAAAGAAAAACCATAAAATTGTATCAACCCGGTGGAACTGTTGTAAGAATAATTTTTATCCATCTAAAGTTGACTATTATTTAAACATATATATATCTATCAATTTATTAAATATTTAAAAGTTTTAAGACTTTATTAATTTACTTTTCATTTCTTATACATTTGCAATGATTTCTGTAATAAATGAATGTAAAACTTTATTTGTGAAATAATGATGAAATAGTTCTTTTGAATATTTTAAATTGTATTTTTTAAATAATTATTATTGTAAAAAAAATGTTTAATTTTAAATATTGATGTTCATTATTTGATCATTTTCACACACTTGCATCATTTACATTAATTTTGAATTAATAACGTAGCTGCCAATGCCAGAATCTCTCTGAACCTCTCCGCCGAGGCGAATCCATTCCATTGAGCCAGGTGCCAATGACATTTAGCCACGACCATGACCCTTAGCTACCAAGACTACATTTGCCTTTAGCCAGACCAGTCCCGCGTGCCATTAGCGTTTGTCTCTGGTCGTCACCCCGCCAGTCATTTCCATAACCTGATCATGTCTCCTTGACCATGTTTGAAAATGCCGAACTTGCCTACATGTTCCTCTTCCATGTTGCAAGACCTTTCAAAGCCATGTCCAGGTGGCACGCAATCCGCCGTGGCTTTCAGTATGTGATTGACAGATTTTATTACTATTTCTCTATAATCTTGATAATTTCTTTGTGTGTAATCTTTCTGAGTTATTTTTCAATTTCTTTGTGTTTTTGTGTATTGTTTTTATATATTTACATAGTAAAAATAAGAGTGAAAGTTTTTTTATATGATGTAATTTTATTTAGTACTAGTATATTGTTTTTAATATTCCTATTAATCTAATGTATACCCATGTATGGAAGTAAATGCTATGGAATATGGTGTTACTAATTGTATGGATATTTGTAATCAGATACATAAAGGTGGTGGTCTAGATTTTGATTTATCTTAAATATATAAAGCTAATTTAATAAAAGCAGTATTATTGATAATTGCCTTCAGTTAACGTTTTATTTTATTTTTAAACTTGGTGATAATTATAGGTATGAGGATATTTCCAACTTGTATGATCATGTGTGACAATCCATTTATAACTACAGTGAAACCTGTTTAAACCGGACACCCACGTGACTAAGAAAAATGTCTGGTTTTCAGAGGTTTCTGGTTTTCACAGGTTAGATTTACACTAAATGGACACATTGGGACCAAATTGTTTGTCCGTTTTTGACAGGATTCCAGTTTCTTGGGGGTCCGGTTTAGACAGGTTTCACTGTATAACCTATCAATTTTAAACATTGTGCATTATTTAGTTTATTATATAAACATTTACTGTGCTGAATGAGTCCGTAAACCACAGTTACTTTCCATCAATGTTCATGTTTCTATATGAAAGATAAAATCATAAAAAACTATCAGTGTTTGAAGTAAGGATGATAGATTACTAGATATGAATCAATGTTCATGATTCTATATGAAAGATAAAAACATAAAAAACTATCAGTGTTTGAAGTAAGGATGATAGATTACTAGATATGAATATTCTATGTCACGAAAGAAATGGTTAACACTCAATAGGTAGAAAAATCTGGAATTTTTTCACTCCCATGTCTTGTTAAAAATACAAAGAACACTTATGTCTACATTTTCATCCATGTCATAACATGTTTAGTATTACAATGTATGTTTTGGTTTTCTATTATTACTAAATCTTAAATTTATCTATAATTATTGATAAAGAAATATAATTATTATAGTGTTATTCATGGTTATTGTTAAAGAAAACAAGATAATATTCTGATTAATAGTGTGATTATATATTTTCATCATCATAAGATCAGTTTCAAAACATTTGTTTGTTTTTCACTACAGGATTGTTTGAAGTACGAGAATGGCCGTGAGGTTTGTGGTGCTGCTATAATTGTTGAGTGGGCTAAGGGCAATCCAAGACGCTCCCTGGTGAGGGTAAATCAATTTTTACACATACTCCATTTATTTCTTTTGTTTATATTTCATCTCTACTTTTGTAGAGTACGGCCTAAGAAAAGAAATTTTGTGGTTAGGGTAGCATTACAAAAACAGTTTTACATATTTTCATAACTATATGTATTTAAATAATTCGTTATACATTTTTAATTTGACCTAAGAAATGAAATTTAGTGGTTAGTCATATTACAAAAATAGTTTAATGAATTATTTTTATAATTGTATAATTATTTAAATAATTAGTTTTTTTAATTAGAAAAATAAGATTAGTTAGAATACCTTAACCACACAGTTATTTAGTTTTAGGTCTTAACTGTTTGTTGTGGCTTTAGCTTTTGTTTTCATGCTTGCTGACTTGTTTTAAAATATTTAAGATATTGGATTTTATGGAAATTTTTAAAAAGTATATCTGTGATATGTATTATTTATTAATTGCATTGTATATATTGTAGTATTTATTGATTATATTGTATTTATATATTTATTTATTATATAGTTAATCAGTCATTTATACTGATTTATTTTAAATGTTTTCATTTTATCTTTGTTTGACACCCAATAGCCGATTTTATTTTTTGTGCTGGGGTGTCGTTAAACAAATATATCTTATCTTATCATGCTTGCTGTTTTTACTTCATTTTACACATTTGCAATTAATTTTTCTTTGTTAAAGTATTGGAAGTCATTAGACTGTCCTATGTGTTATAATAATGACCTTAATCAAATAAACCTGGATTTTGTCAATCCATCCTCTTTAAAAAAAAGTCTAAACCAGATTCTTTTGAGACCAATGAAATATACCGGTTTAGACAGTGTCACTATAGAAATATTTCACCCAGAGTTTCATTAACTGAAAGGGATTTGTGCCAGTTTACACATAAATTTGGATTAGACAAATGCTGGTCCACTATTTATTTTAATGACGACTGTATTTATTATATTGTTAGTAGCAATTTTTTTTGTAATGTTTTAAAGCCTGAAAAAAACTAAATATTGTGACATTAGTTGTTTTAAATTTACTTTTATCTTTAATTATTAAATTATGTAAATGATAAAAATAATTATTTTTGAAGGGGGTGGATAAAAATAAAAGTAGAACATGAATAGATTTTGAAATATTTCCCAATTAAAATTTAAATATGTCTCATAAATTAAAAAATCAGTTGAAAACAAGCATTATATTATCTCTAATTTGTTAAAAATATTAAATACTAGGGTTTTTGTAGTTTGTATTGAAAACCATCATTATATTATCTTTAATAAATTGCTAAAATATTAGATATTGGTTTTTTTGTAGTTGCTAATATTGTAAACTATCACTATATTATCTTCAATAAGTAGTTGAAATATTAGATGTTGGGGTTTTATAGTTACTATTGCAATGGTTTGGTGTATTCACAGGGAAATGATGAATGTTACAAATGTCATCGTGGAGGACACTGGGCGAGGGATTGCCCCGAAGAACGATACGGAGGAGGCGGAGGTGGAGGCTGGCGACCCAGTAGAAGATCATACAGATCTCCTTCACCACGCAGCAGGAGAAGAAGGTAATACAATAAAACCTCTCTAAACCGAACACCCACGGGACAAAGTAAAAATGTCCGATATTTAGAGGTTTCCAGTTTTCAGAGGTTAGATTTACATTAACTAGACACATTGGGACCGAATTGTTTGTCCGGTTTTGACAGGATTCCAGTTACTTGGGTGTCCAGTTTAGACAATGTCCACTGTAATTGTAAATTAATTTCAGAAAATAATTTGATTCCAAATTTACATTTTCTACATTTGAATTTTCAACTAATGCATATCATAAAAAACAAGACCTAATTCTCTTCAGCAAAGACTTTCTTTAAACTATATTGTTGACATTTGTTACAGAACAAAGTAGAAATACACCTTACTGTTGTAATGTAGGCCAGACGTGGTTCCATGGGGGGGCGCACCCGGCGCACATACACCTAAATTTCTCAATATTTTACATAACGTAAATAATTTTAGGAAAGTTTGTGGCACTTAGGCTTGTCATTACGTGCCCCCCCAAATAAAATTTCTGGATCTGCCACTGTAAGCTTATTTTAAATACATGCATGTTTCCTATTTTAGATCTCGTTCACGATCCAGAGACCGAAGACACAGTCGTAGTCGAAGTCGAGACCGGACACGACGTAGTCGCAGTAGAAGTGGAGACAGAAGCAGCCGACGTAGACGTGTGAGGAGCAGAAGCCGCAGCAAGGACAGGAGGAAGGACTCATCAAAAAGCCGCTCACGCACGCCACCGAGGAAGTCAGTTAGCCATTCTCGCTCCAAGTCTAAATCACGCAGTCACTCTAAGAGTCCGGAAGTGAACAGAGATGAACAAAATGGAAGATCACGATCTCGTAGCGGGTCGAGAGCTTCATCAGTTAAAGTGTCAAGAAGCAGATCTGCCAGCCCAGAGAAGGAGCAGTCCTGAGTGACTGTCTTTAGTGTTCATTGTATCATGATGTGAACTGGCATCAAATCAAATACATTTTTTCTAATCACAAAATTAAGTCACTTATTACATGCTTTTTATCCTAATTAAATCCTCCTGATTTAGCATTTTTGAGAATTCACATGTTTTTATTTCTCACACATCATGATTATATGATTATAAATTAGTAATTTTTAAAGACTAAGAAGAAATTATATTTTATATTTTAATAAATATTTAAGTATTTTTCACTTTTTTGTGACAAATCGGTAAAAAATTGCATGTTTTTTTCTCCCTCACTTTGATGTTAGAAATTTTAAAATGCATCCCTGCTGAATTTCATCATGTCCTGTCATTTTTCATTATTTGTTCTCATTCATTACTTATTTTAGATGTGACATCAACTCTTTCCTAAGGCAGCTCAATTTCTGTCTTGTCCGATTTATGAATTTGGTATAACATAGATGTTAACTAAATAATCACAACTGAAATCAATTTTTATTTATGCTTAAAGCATATGCTTGGTTTACTGCATTTATTATATTATGCTTATAGCATATATTGACATTATTTTAGTTGTAAAACAGGTTTTATTTGTGGGAATGTAATTTTCACGTTTTTAATTTAAGCGTGAAAATTACACTGGTGCGAATAATACTAACAAAATCCTTTTTTTTAAAAAGGAACAGAAAACAATGATAACGATACATTTATTCACAAAACTTATACTGCAAACATGGTAAAACATTAAACAAAATCTCTGTACTACTTTTGATAGTGCTAGTGTTGAAATAACAGTATGTGGCAGAGTATAATTTATTATATTTTATTTATTTGTTTCTGTCCACTGTTAAAATTAAAAGCTGCAAGATTGGTGTAATTTTGATATTACGGAAATTTACTTCTGCGAATAATACCCGTTTTACACTATTGCACTTGTTTTCAAAATTTTAATTAAGGCATAATAAAAAATTGTTTGGTTCCGGTTACCCCACCATCCCTAGATTTTTGGTGCTGACCCTAAACTTTTTTTTTAACCTTCCACACACACACACACACACACACACCCCTCTCCTTTTTTTTCACCTGTTTTATTTAATAATCCATTAAAATCAATCCTAATTTTCGTCGACTCTAAACACAACCAAGAGAGATGCCACGAGATATGTTTAAGTCCAAGATCTCGTTACCAGAAGACCCAGAACACTCACATATATAAAACTTTGTTGTACAACAGATGAAGTCACCCATAACAATGCTATTCGGGAAAATTATCTCGAAATTGGGGGGAGGGGGTGAATAATAAAAATTAAAATTCCCTACCCACCTTATTTATTTTTGGCATATAACAGGAACCAAACAATGTTTTTTATTTGGCCTAATTAATTTTGTTCTTTTTGATTTTGTTTTAGTATGGTCGCACTCCTCTGAGTTATGCAGTAGAAAATGACCACCTGCAGACTGCTGATTGGTTGTTTTTTAATGGGGCTGATCCATACAAATATGACCATGCAAGTACTTACACTATTTTGAAGAGAGTTTGTATGTATGTATGTATGTATGGTTTAATGACTGAACGAATACAAATTCAATTCTTCATCAATGCACGATACGGTCAATATGAATAATTCTATTTTATGGTGTCATAAATGTACAGTTCGTGATTTAAAGATTTCTTCAAATATCCACAACAAACGACTCATTCGAATGGATGTTGGTTATATTTATGTTCGTTCTTACATCCAATTAATGTTCAAGCGTGCTTTCTGTCCAGGACAGATATTAATGTTAGTAGAAGAGAGAAACCCGCTACCGCCACACTGTAGCCACTCTTTTTTGATAAGCAGCAAGGATCTTTTATATGTATTTTCCCATAGACAAGGTTGTGTGTGTAGGCTACATTGTTTTTAAAAGTGTTATACGTTGTTTTGTGTGTAAGATCTTCAGCAGATGGCCCTACCTGTTTATCAAGTTATTCAATATCTGCAATTATGTATTTAAGAACTGATGTACTGCATTTAGTGCATGCATACTTCTGTACGTGTGATCGCAAGACATGTCAAAAAGTTAGTGAGTTTTTACCTTTGAGTGCTCTTGCACTGTGTTATCGTCATAGACAAAGCAAATGATCTGTGAAGGTCGCTGTCGATCAGCTATTTACATGCGGACTGCATTCCGTGCAGAAATGTGAAAAGATTGAATACATCTAGATGAGCAAATGCCGGAATTAGCCCAAGTGTTCTGATTTGGCAGTAAAAAATGTCCGAGAGATTGTGTCACAGTGTCAGAAATTTTAGTTGTTTAGTGTGAATCCTTATTGTTATACATGTACAATGTACTTATTAGAGAAATTGCCTGTTTTGGTATGTAAAATATGTTTATACGTACAGCCAAACGTATAAACTTATGTGAGCTTTGTACGAATTATTGTAGAGGTAAAATGTGTAGCCGAATTACTCCGTGATCTTATCCTACTCGCACTGACATAATTCTCTTAAAGAATCCCAAAGGCAGCTGGACCAAACCCACACACCAGTCTCCTTCCTTTATTTTCCTGGTCCGGACGCAGTGGATGGCTAACATCATAACACACCAGTCGGCAAACTGGGCTAACGAGTTACTCACTTGTTTCCGTTAGTGTGACCGTGCATTCCCCCATGCTCCCCCCTCCTGTCACAGAGGCGGTAGATGGATAAAACCATAAACTGCGCCCGTGAGAGGGGTCTGCTATAAAAGCCTGGCTCTGAACGTAGACGTTAAACATTTGACCATGACCTAACATCATAAACGGCGCCCGGGAGAGGCGTCTGCTATAACAGTCTGTCTCTGAACGTAGACGTTAAACACTATGACCTGACCTGACCACTTCATTTAAGTAACCTTGAAACCATTCCAATATGTACGTTATAATTACTGTAGTAAAGGATGTAAAGAGCAGATGTCTTGATGCAAAGCTTTTAAGCGCAAGTTATATCACATGCAGTGTGAGAAGGGATAAGATTATATATGGTGTTGTCAGTGTTTAATTATATCAATGGGTCATATAGGACAAACATCACTCCCCACAGAAGGTTCTGATGCTATCTGATAGTGTCTGTGCTCTCCATCAAAATACACTGGCAAATAGTTTTCAGTTAGCAAAGATTAATAATAAATGCGATTTGTAGTATTATAATGCAAATTACATTTTATGATGCTTTATTGGCATACCATGATGCACCAAACTGTTTAATGTGAAGAGATGATAATTTTTGAATTTTAAACAAAACCAAATGACAGTAGTTATTTTCAATCCCTGTTTATCAGCTACAGATAATAACACGCATATAAGTATAAAATTTATTCAGGAATTTCAAGTGCTTTGAACAGTAAACTGCACAGTAATATAATATGATTTACAACTGATGTCGGTCAGATGGGTGGTGGATTGGTTTGTGGGTTGGTGTACTGTGTGCACTTCTCTTGTGAATCCTTGTGTCTGCAAATAATAACTTGATACATATGTACACATTTCTACGTTTTTTATAGCATTCTGACCTTTCTGACTAACTCCACTGTCATTTAACCTAGAAAAATACTTGGGTAGGCTTGTGTGAGTGGGTGTATCATATTGCATCGCTTTTAGTTTTAGGGGCTATATTTAAAGTATGTATGCAAAATAAAACACGACTTTTAGCACACACCTTCTTGTCTACTGTATATGTAACTCATTAAACGGTGGTATGCAAATTGATTAGCATTTGTGGACCCCTCCATTTTGTAGGTGTATACTTTAAGCACGACGCTTTAGATATGTTACACTATTTCAACATTGACCTGCCAGACCAAATCTATTGTGATTTTAACTTAGAAAAGAGGTCGGGTGGAATGGATGTGGATGTTTGAGGTTGGGGTGGGCATATCTCGGTGGAATGGGTATAGCATTCCCACTCCTGACAGTAACACATCGTTCTCTGGTAGTTTTAGTCATTTGTATTAGGTAAACATAGCTCAATCGGTAGCGCATCCGCCTGTTAAGCGGTCGGTTATCGGATCTATGTGTAATTTGGGTTATTTTCCATTCCAGCCAGTGGTCCACAATTGGTTCATCAAAGGCCGTTGTATGTGTTATCCTGTCTGTGGGAAAGTGCATATAAAAGACCCCTTGCTACTTATCGGAAAGAGTAGAATATGTGGCGGTAGCGGTTTCCTCTGATAAAATGTGTCAAAATAACCATAAATTATGTATGATGTCCAATAGCCGATGATAAGATAAAAATCAATGTGCAGAGTGAACATGTTTTAACGTTCCTACTTAACTAAATAAGTGTTCAAGCACTTCAATGTGCTCTAGTTGTATCGTTAAATAAAACAAACTTGTTTTGTTTTCATTTGTATGCACTATGTTTATTACAGTGTCAGTAAACTGAAACGGAAGCTGTGATTGGGTTGGTATAACGTTTTGCATGGATTATCCATCATTCTACTTCCCACGTGAAACGCCTAAATTGTCCTCTGATAGTTTTACACTTCTGTCCTATTGCATTTTAACATTTACAATGCATATTTGACCTTAGTTTTATACATTTGTACTCTTATATTTATATGTATACATCACCATAATTCTGTCTGACCTTTCTAACTCCATTGTTATTTTAACATGGAAACAAGATCTGGATGAGGTTTGTTGTGGGGTTGAGAAGAGTGTAGTATCTTATCACATTCCCTCTCAACTTAACCCTTACACTAGTCGTTAGTAAGTTTAAACATCTCCTCTCGTGTACTTCAACATTCACAATATTTACTCGACCTGCTTGACCAAACCCATTGTTGATTTAACCTAGAAAACAGGCCGACTTCCTTTATAATGGTATAAATTGCTAACTAAATAAACTGACTGATTACAAAGCTGACCGTATTGAGCCGCACACCACCGTGCGCATGCCTACAGCTGGCGAACGAACCTCTCGAGAAATAGGGCGTCGTGATCCAGATTAGTCAGCCATTGATTCAAACTGGGTCAACCAGTTATCGATTAACTACAAGGTATTGGAGAATTCACATAGTTGCTTCACCGATATATTAATAAATCAGATTCTGAAAATAGTAACAACATGTTGTTATATGTATAACTATTGCACACAAATAGAGTAAGTTTTGAAATAGTTCGCAGAAAAGGCGGAAAATGTGATAAAACAGCAAGATTTGTCCGGAAATGGAAGCGTACAGTTTCATGTTTCAGAAGCTTGCGATAAATTAGTTCTTTGTTCAAGATTTTTGGTTCTGCGAACAATAACGATTAGTAGTCCACGTCCAGTTTTTCCTTGAATGAAAGTAATTGTGTATTAATAATGGAAGTGCATTCATCATAATATAATAATACATAAAAGGGTTAGTCATTCATTAGGAAAACAAATTGTGAGACAAATTTTGGATCATAGATTTGAGTTTTATTAAAAATAATCTTTTCTTTATACATGTGTACATAATGTTATATGAAATAGTCAGACTTCACCAAGAAGAATGTTATCTAAAATTAATAGTATAATGCACAACAAACATTTAATAACACTATTATTTTTAGTAACATTTAACAAAGGCCATGGTTTGTGCTATCCTTTCTATTGGAAAGTGCATATAAAAGATCCCTTGTTGCTTATCAAAAAATATTAGCCGCATTATTTTGGCGGTAGCGGGTTTCCTCTCTTCTACTAACATTAGTATCTGTCCTGGACATATAGTCCAGGAAGCTGAGCTGTGTACCCGTGACAGCGTTCTTGAACCTTAATTGGATGTAAGCACGAAAATAAATACAACATAATATTTAAAGAACACTTTTAATGGTATTCTTGACACATCATCATATTTTAAGAAAGATTAGCAACACGAATATGTCTATATACTGATGTTTTTATGCTTTTCCTTATTTATATTTCTCCTTTTTTTAAATTCTGTAATGAGACAGAAATTATTCATATCATTTACATCTGCATGAAGACGTGAATGTCTGACTTTCTGGAATGCTTACAGATAATAAAGCACACATATTAGCCTAGTACACACAATTTTTTTTTCATGGGAATGTTCATTCGTCACAATGACACTCATTTGCAAACCACGTGCATGTACATGTACATTGAAACATAGAAAAAAAATCATGCAGCCCATCGGCCTAACAGCTTTGAGTTTCCTGTAACTGAACACAGATAATGGCTGGAAAAGATCAGAGGCGTCCTATTAGTACTAAACCGATCTCTGGGTATTTTGATGGAATGGACATGCGATTTCAGTTCTAATTAATAAATAGAGGAAGTGCGGTCTAACAACATTGTAAACATTGACTGTAATATAAGTTATTAATTTTAGCGTCCTGCAAATTGTAATAACAGTTTAGCATGATATTGTAAAAATCCTACAATATCAAAAGTTTAATAATCTGTCACTCGAAAAATAATGGTGTGTAACCAGGCGGTGGATGTTGCCAGGATGAATACGACCCCTGGCGTCAGTATAATTATTGTGTTTTAATATTACGCCAAAGTGACTCATGCCCCATATTTAGTAGAAGCACAGATTTTATCTCGGCGTATGTGTGTGTTACCTAGAATTTACAGTATTTATTCACATTCAACACACATGTATGTCAAGGTTGTTGTTTTTCAAGTCATAGCAAGTAGTATGTGTATAATCGTATGGTGTATAATTAAAGGAGATTTACTACAGGAAGGTGAGTGGGTGTTGGAGAGCGTTCTTGTACTCAATTCGCTATCGTAAAGCCTCTACTCCCCTGGATTTTAATTGCAAATTAAGACACAAAAATAAACTACAAAATGAAATGGCCTCTTTGCACTTGCATCCTACAGATCAAGCACTGAACTACCTTGTCTTGGTCACGGTGACATCACATTTCGTTGCATAACGCGGAGTAAAAAATGCCAGTGTGCACAAGGTAGTGGATAACTCATCGGGTTCAGGAACAGCAGATAATGTTGCCACAAGGCAATGTGGGATTTTTTATTATTATTTTTTATCTGTCGCTGTCAGCTTCGATTCATTAGGCTAATTTTGTTCCTTGCAGAGCGTCACGCCTGGTTTATGAAATATCATGGTGCAATCCTGTTTTGGGAATCCATGCGAAAGTTGATTTATTGCTGCTTTTGGAGGAACTAAACTCTATTAACCTCAGTCCTTGATAGATAGATAGATAGATAGATATCTAAGGATGGTCAGGTTGTCTAGGTATGTATGTGATAAATATAAAAAAAAACAGTAAATCGTCTATTTTAAACAAGGGTAACTAGTAATACGCACCTGCTATTCGTCTGTATAAAGTGTCAACAGTTCTATAGCCTATTCGTCTGTATAAAGTGTCAACAGTTCTATAGTCTATTCGTCTGTATAAAGTGTCAACAGTTCTATAGTCTATTCGTCTGTAGAAAGTGTCAACAGTTCTATAGCCTATTCGTCTGTATAGAGCGTCAACAGTTTTATAGCCTATTCGTCTGTATAAAGCGTCAACAGTTCTATAGTCTATTCGTCTGTATAAAGTGTCAACAGTTCTATAGTCTATTCGTCTGTATAAAGTGTCAACAGTATTATAGTCTATTCGTCTGTATAAAGCGTCAACAGGTCTAT
>JAUTWP010045982.1:0-13003 GCA_033042655.1 Cyathermia naticoides
CGCACCACGCTCCATTTTTGTGACGCAAGAATCTGCTGCACCATATTTAGGTCACGTGAATAGCGCTACGCACGACGTATAGCGATGGAGCACAGCTGGCGATCCGCCTAGCCAATTTATAGTGTATTTTGCGTGTTCTAATTACGATAAGCAAATCGTAGCGTCAGAAGAATGGAGCGTGGTGCGCATCAAACAAACGTACAAGATATATTCTAAATGGTTAAATACAAAAAATAGACACTGCCATTTTAATGATAGTGTTCATATTTTTGACACAACACTGTCGATTTAGACAAAGAGAGATAACTCTAAATAACAAAATTAGTGAGGAAACGGCATACAACTGCTGGAGTTTATTGATGTTTACGCGTAATGATGTAGTAGTGTTTATATATTTATTTTTGTTAAATTATCACACCTGGTAACTTACAAGTGGATGAAAGAAAATTGATTGGAAATGACTGAGGTGTTCAATGGTTTTGAACTCTTGCTGTTCCGACGTTTTCAATCCTCTCCGTCACTTTGGCTTGACTGGAGAGAGAAATTATTATCGAAAGCAGTCGACAAATCTATTGGCCAAGTGACATGCCATGTCATCAAAGACTTGGAAGACATTGGGGTGAGACAGTTTAGTCAGTCTTAGTAGAATTGAATTTTGGTAATTTAATTTAAAGTCTACAGTATTTTCTTTTTTTGCTAAGGACTTGTCACACAATCAAAAAAGTGTGCTACTAATGCCAGTGCATTGCCAGTAATGTAAAATTGATGCTGTGCCTGGGGAAACTTGAGAGGGTAGATCATAGATGAGTAGATGTCATTGACTGTTTAGATATAAAATTGCTATATAAATTTGATCTGCGTGGTACCTCTGCATGCTCCTTTACACTACATGCCATACAATATGCCAGTAAGTGGGTGCTACAAAGCCAAATGGCTGGTGTGTATTTATATACACATGCATGTTGCATTGTGTACATCAAAGAGCTGACCAAAAATAGACTTAGATCTACACATCTACATGTAGGCCTGTGTTGGCCATGTGACATACCATTTGATAACTCTTTTTTGTTTGTGTCTAGCAAACCATGTTTGTTTACATTTCACAGTTATATTAAAACATTTAGTTTGTGTATATTGTCTTACCAGTGTCACAGTCTCATTTTGTAGCGTGCCCATTTTATATTTCCATAACTACGCATACACAAGAGAAACCAAAACAAAGCAGTTGTCGTCTGATTATGTAACCGTGCTGATATTCTATCATCTCCGAACTTGTCACCTGTGTCTGTTGTGACTCATGTCCTGGTTCAGTTTTACCTGATTTGTGTTATAATATGTCACTGTCAGCTGAGCAATATGTGCTGATGGTTTTGTGAACAACTATTATTCTTTATACTGGTGCACATACACCCATGACCAAGCACTCACTAGCCAGCTGCAAATGTATGAACTATGAACTTGTCTGATTTACCAACGTCAGTACATGTATGTCAGTTATTTTGCTGGATCATCAGTAATAAATTGTTGGCAACTATGTATATGCATCTCTGATCAGTACTTGAGGTGTGTCTCAAATACATACTGGTTACCGGTATATATAAATATAGACACATTCTTCTTCAGCAGGAGAAACAGGATGTAGCTCAAGTGGTAGTGTGTCAGCCTGTGAAGTGGTTGGTCATCAGATCAATCTTTCTCAGTGGACCCATTTTCAGTTTGGGATATTTTCCATTCCAACCAGTAGTTCACAACTGGTTCATCAAAGGCCGTGGTATGTGGTGTCCTGTCTGTGGGAAAGTGTATATAAAAGACCACAAGTTTGGTGTTTATTGAAAGAGTAGCCTATGTGATGGAAGCAGTTCCTAAAAACAAGTGTGATTTGTATCAAAATTGCCATAATTATGTATGATGTTCAATAACCGATGATAAGATAAAAATTGGTGCTATAGTGGCATAAAATAAACTTTACTTTGACAGCAGGTTTTTAGGCATCTAAATAAGGATAATGTCAGGTTACTTATTTAGAGGTTATGAACCTAGTAACCTATAGCTGACAACACATAATGACATTTATCAAGTAAACCATTGGGCACACGATTGTTTACTTATGAGATAACCATATGTACAGAGTTTTTCAATTTGCAAGTGTTATTGTCCATTTGATCCCACAAATGTCATTTTTGACTGAAGGCCTTAAACCAGTAAAACTAAACAGTTTGAAAAACATCTATAGCATTAGAGAATAGTGATATGCAATTTTTAGTAATATCTAGAGCAAACATTTGAAGGGTCCAAGGGAAGAACCGGAGATGTCACAAAATTTCAGTTCCGGAGTTAACCGCTTGTGGCACTTGCTTACATCCCATAGTTTCCTCCGTAATATGTTCCGTGGGAAAAACCGGCTCAGTCCACCTTAGGACGCCGTTGATGAAAGCCTATCCCATGGAAAAACCGGAGATGTCCTGACCATACTTTGGAAGAACCAGCGATGTCCACAATTTTACAAATGTGACATCTCCGGTTCTTCCCTTGAACCCTTCATTTATATTTCATTTGGTCTATGAAACCAATTAATAAATTTCTTTTAACCAATCAGGTAAAAATGAAAAAGTACTATCAATATAGAAACACATTTGAAATGGAAGTAGATTTACATACATTGACAATGTCATTGTTTATAGTTTTATTTCACACATACACTGTTGAATTTCTTTACAGTGATTATTAATTTATGAATGTATACGGTACCGGTAAATATATTTTCCATTCGTGTTTTACTGTCCAACATACACTATAACTCTACAATACTTCAAGCCTACATCTGCTGTATTACTAATAAATCCAGTGGATAGATGAATATGAGATGTAACTCGCCCTTCACATTAAAATAACCATGTCAACACCTCCTTAGTTGTTGCCCCTCCCCCCCCCCCAACACACAAACATTCCCAATATGTATATACGGTACTAGTACTTGGATCATTAATGAGCACTATCAAATTTTTTAGAGTAATTTATAGATGACGGCTGTTACAGTTTTGTCTACACATGTATGACTTAAGTCTTGTGACTGTGCAGTTTTAAATCATAATAAGTTATTTAGTTTATACACAAAAATTAATAAAGCTTTGAACAATGAGATACAAACAGGTTTTGACAAAAAGGTGTTAAGAAAACTTTCAAGGAAAACACAGTACCCAGTAAATTGTTAACTTTTGTGTTATGGGAGCTATGGGTGATATTATATATAATAAAACAAAGTTAATATTAGAAAGTATATACTATAGTACACTATAAATCATGAAGTTTAAATGAACAAGAAATATGATGACTACCTGGGCAGAACAATTAATTAATTTAAATCTATTTTAATTTTACCCATAACATCGTAATAATTTTTAAAATGCACTGATGCATTAATAAAAATACATATTTCAGTGTAATGTGATAATTTCTTAACACATTAATTTCATAATTTACAATACATAGTAATATTTTAACTTACATACCTTTATTGGATTAACTTTCCACACGATCTTAGTTATAATTTCTTCCACTTGGAATAAAAAAACTACTGCACTATTTACATCAATTGGATGTTTAAAACAAAAATCTTTCAGGGAAATCAGCAAATTATTTTATCTGTTTACTACATACTTACTCAAACAAACATAATTATGATAAAAGAAGTTATCTAATAGATTTAGAAACACATTTTTCATTTACCCACCCTGTTACTTTTGGTTTTTGGCATTACACTTAAATACATGTATATTCAATTAAATATAATTTAAAAAATTTTTTCTTAAACTTTCATTATTTATCCTAACAACAGACATTATCATATTTTTAAACAGTATAAAATTTAAAAAAAAAGAAGTTTATAACCTGCCTCTGACAGCTTTTGAAATCATGTTTATATAAGTCGATTATTTTTACTATTGGTATGATATACATCAAGATGCTTGCAAATGCCGAATGGTACATACAAACAGCAGGCATGGATTATCTCATTTAATGTCTGCAGTGTATCATAGTACATGGTTTCACTGGTGTGTGTGTGTTGCTACATTGTATTTACATATATGATAACATGGAGCTGATCACTACAGTTCTGCCAGTTTGTCAGTCCATTGACTACCTCAGCAGCAACCCATCTCCTTGTTTAGCAGACCAATCATACTAGTGGATGGTGTCATAATCAACGTAGAGACACAGGGCTCTGTATTACTGGGGGAGGACTCTGTGACCATATTTGTGAACCATCGTTGCCAAGCATGGCAATTCTCTGAGAATCATGGTGCTTTTTCCTGGAAGACAAAATCTGGCAAACGTAGTCTATATAACCCAGTCGGAAAGCATTGATCAGTCATTGTCCTGCAAGCTCTGACACAAGTCACATTTGCCCATACCACAGTTTGTACTTGTTTCGTGTTAGGAGTAACTCATCATCATGTGTGACGACGATGTTACAGCTCTGGTTGTTGACAATGGGTCGGGTATGTGCAAAGCAGGCTTTGCTGGAGATGACGCTCCACGGGCTTGCTTTCCATCCATTGTAGGAAGACCAAGACATCAGGTAAGATATTTAATTTTTTGTTTTTAAATCACTGTTATATAGTCAAACCTGTTATAATGTTCTCTCTGTATAACAACCATCCATGAGTCTATAAAGTGAAATAGTTCTCCATTGCAATGTCATGCATTATTTTAACCTGTATATAAAGGCCACCTGTTCATAAAGGTCACATTGTAGAGGTCAAATGGGTGATCCTTATGGACATGTTTGACTACATTTCAGTAAAACAAAATGTCAATGTGTGAATGTGCTCATGAGAAAGTACAATTGTGTTTCTTGTGTATTATTAAACTGTATACTAGTATAATGATTTTAAGCAGTGATCTTGTAGTAATTATTACTACTATTAGTGTTATATTTTGTGGAAAAATTGGTTAGTAAAAGAAATGAATATTATTAGCCAGACAAATCATCAGTAGTGATGCATCGACATTTGGTTTCACTTTTTTATTTAACCCAAAAAGAATAATGTTCTGAGCAGTGGCCAATCCATCAGATCAGACCTCAAAATTTGAAGTGATTGAATTGATCACCTGTTGATTGACAACATTTGTGGTGATCGATTCATTCAATCATCTAGTAATTACAGTGCATGAAATTCATGGTAGCAGTCACCATAAAAAACAGTAGCAAAACTGTTTAGCAATGGCATTTTTATCATTGTTGGGTATTTACTTTATTAATGTTCCTAAAAAAATTGCCATTGCATGATGATCCACATTTTGAGGGTTATAATTGACCGATTTAAATTTTGAAAGAAAATCATTGTTTATAAATTTCTATTTAACATTATATCAATTTTTAGTTTACCAGTTTGAGACTATTCAATGATCAAAGTGAACAATTGAGCTGATTGAAATGTTCAACACTGAACCATAGATGAACATTTTGTTGTGTTGATTAATTTTGATGCTTAATTTTGTTTATCACATAATAATAATATTATATATAAATATAAATACATACCGGTATATCAAAATTTTAAACAGCGTTTTGTCAGTAAAATATTGTAAAATGTTTAGGAAAACAAAATCAATGTTGACATTTGATATAACCAAAACTATGTTTATAAAATATATTTTATCATTTATATTAAAAGTATTCTGTAATAAGAATTATGCCAAATTAACTGTACACACAACTGTTCAGTAATTTTAACTAATTTACTTTTAGCATGTTTTAAATGTATAACACCTTAAATACAGTTTTAACAGAGATGAAAAGGAACAGTAAGGTGTGCACTTATGGCAGGGGCCACCAGTGGGAATCATCGCTATTTGACAGTGGTTCATGAGTGCATATATTAATGTGGTTTATAAAACTTCTATTGGACTGTATACTTTTTGAATATGTTAAGTGATTTGTAACTTATATTATCATTCTGTTTTCTAAGGGTAATAAAAATTTAATAAAAAAAAAATCAATGACCTCTTTCCACACACCCTTTTTGTTTTTTTGACATAAAAGTCAGAATTTGTGTGTAGTAAAAGCATTCTCAGAACTTGCTCACATTACTCACAATATGTGCCCATGAAAGACATGCTTTAAAGTATGGTAGCTTGTTCAAATTCTCACATTAATCTTTTGACCTTGACATTGACTAATTCTCTTTAATTTCTCTGGTTAATTTCTCTGGTTTGCTGGAGCTTTCTTCATGCTGGGCTATCATTTCCTGTTTAAGAAAAACAAGCCAGCATGTCACTACTACTATTGAGTTACTATGTGCTAAATGTGTATCCTTATTTCCATGTACATATGAAGCTTAGTATAACAGCGGGACTGCTGTATAGATTCCATGTTCATATGGCTTCAATTAACAGCGTTACAACATTCTGTGTTTGGCTTGCAATAATACCCTATCTCCCATAGAAAGTCCAATGAATAGCTAAGTCTGATCAAAGCTTTCTGTAATGGTATGTGGGAATTCCTGCTCAGCGTGAGACTGGTTTAATAATGGTGATTAAGTAGCACCAGAATGAACAAGGCAGTTAACATATTGCCTTGTGCTGAACTGATCAGCTGAATTTGTTGCAGCTTTTCCAAATTATCTTGTTACATCTACGTATTACAGATACTTAGCAGTAACAAATCTTATTATTTACACTTCACACTAACAGTAACAGACATTATACAGCCTGGTCAGTTAGTGAATGATTTACTCCAGCAAAATAAATGAAAACTTCTTTTTTTCATTTATGATCTTGTGACAGTTTTAACATTAGACTTTTTAGAGTGAACTGATATAATAATATATATTACTCATTAATATTAGATAATTGTACCATTTAAATTATATATATATTTTTAATTTATAATATTTTATTTTATTTTAATTTAAATCGTTTGTAAAATATCATTGGAAATTATATATATATAAAAAAGCTAACATAATTTTATTACTTCAAATTTAAAATGTTTCCAGTTATATACTTCTCATCTTTAGAACAGTCCATTTGTTTATTAATATTAAAAAAATGCTTGTATCAAATTTTAAAAGTTATTACAATTATTAATTTATACTAACAAGTGATAATAGCATGTTATTTACAGGTATTTAATTTTATAAGATAACAATGTAAACAAAACACTGAACAAAAACTAGTTTTGTGATTCCCTGTAGACTATTTAAACAGAATAAATTCAATAATCATTCAATATAATAATATTTCAGTAAATTCAATATAATAATTCAATGTTGTAATAAATATATGTGTAATAATAATTAAATTTAATAATATTTCAATAATTTCAACAAAAATAAATTCAATAATAATTCCAAAATAAAATACTTTCATTTGTATTAGTAATACAAACTGAATATAACATTAGACATTCACCAGCAAATTGTGTATATGTTAGGCATAGTATGTGTGATTGTAATAGTTTGATAATATTTACTCTTGGGAACACTGGTTTAAAAAGTATTTGTTATGATATCAATTTATAAAAGAGGTATGAATATTTATTGGGAATATTCCGAAAATTACTTGTATGTAAACATTTGGTGTGTGTTGTTATTCTTACTATACATGAAGTTAAATGAATGTTATTTGTATCTAAACACTTGGCGTATGTTGTTATTCTCACTATACATGTAGTTAATTAAATGCTATTTGTATTTTCCAGGGTGTGATGGTTGGTATGGGCAACAAGGACAGCTATGTAGGAGATGAGGCCCAGTCCAAGAGAGGTATCCTCACCCTGAAGTACCCCATTGAGCACGGCATTGTCACCAACTGGGATGATATGGAGAAGGTTTGGCATCACACCTTCTACAATGAGCTCCGCATTGCCCCAGAGGAGCACCCAGTCCTCCTGACAGAGGCTCCACTCAACCCCAAAGCCAACAGAGAGAGGATGACACAGATCATGTTTGAAACATTCAACTCACCAGCCATGTATGTAGCCATCCAGGCTGTCCTGTCTCTTTACTCATCCGGTCGTACCACAGGTATTGTGCTGGACTCTGGAGATGGTGTCACACACACCGTCCCCATCTATGAGGGTTATGCTCTTCCCCATGCTATCCTCCGTCTGGATATGGCTGGCCGGGATCTCACTGACTACCTCATGAAGATCCTCACTGAGCGCGGTTACTCATTCGTGACCACCGCTGAGCGTGAAATTGTCCGAGATATCAAGGAGAAACTGTGCTACGTTGCACTTGACTTTGAGAACGAGATGGCCACTGCTGCTACCACCTCTTCCTTGGAGAAGAGCTACGAGTTGCCTGATGGTCAAGTCATCACCATTGGCAATGAAAGGTTCAGGAGCCCCGAGTCTCTTTTCCAACCATCCTTCCTTGGTATGGAATCTGCTGGTATCCATGAAACCACATACAACTCCATCATGAAGTGCGACGTTGACATCCGTAAGGATCTTTATGCCAACACTGTCCTGTCAGGAGGCACCACCATGTTCCCAGGTATTGCTGACAGAATGCAGAAGGAGATCACTGCTTTGGCCCCAGCTTCAATCAAGATCAAGGTTATTGCTCCACCAGAGAGGAAATACTCTGTCTGGATTGGTGGCTCCATCCTGGCTTCACTCTCCACCTTCCAACAGATGTGGATCAGCAAGCAGGAATATGATGAATCCGGCCCATCAATCGTGCACAGGAAATGCTTCTAAGCTAAGACTTTGAATAAGACAGATTATTACACCAGTTCCAACAGAAGAATGATCTCTTGATTATGAGTTTGTAACATTGCTCAAAAATCTTACCATAACATTGTGTGAACAGCACTTTTCTCTTGATGAAGACTGTTTGCACTTCTACTCCACAAACATCCCATAAACATCCTGACAACAAATCATGGTTATATTTTGACTGTAAAAAGACTGGATCTGATTGTGTGTTGATATATTGTCATGGAAAGCTCATGTGATAAGGAATTTGATATCCTAAGAAGTGTGCCTTGTAATGTCATAATAATTTATTTGTATATATACAAGCAAAATTATTTATTTTTGATCTTTTACATTTTGGTCAACTTTATATAAATGAGTTGCATCAGATTGCTAAAATTTTAATGTATTTCTGAAGTATGAATAGAGTACAATGTAGTTTTGAAATATAGGATAGATTTGTCATACTAGGATTAATAGCATGTTATAGTTTTTAATTACCAGTAGTACCTGTAGTTTGTTTCCTAGCTTTCAGCTTTAATGTGGATCATTACCTGTCATGTAGCTTAGTTGAATATTTAGTTTAGTATTAGATTTAAAATCTTTTTTTCCCATTGTTTAGTACCAGATTTTGAATTGTAAATTTAGTTTTAGTTGTGGTTTAGTACTAGATACAGTGTTGACTAGATTTAGTGGTGTAGTTTGAATACATCTAGTTTCCCAACCTGAGCATAATCTCAGGACTTGTGGAAACCTCTGAACTGAACATTTTACTTGGTCCCGTGGATGTCCGGTTTAGAGAGTTTTTACTGTATTTGGTATACATTTAGTGATAGTTGTGTAGTTTAGATAGGAGTAGATTAGATTTAGTTTGTTTATCAAAGTATAGGTACATGTAGCAGTAGTTGTGTGGTTTAGATCAGGACTTGGTGTAGACAGTTGTATTTTTTACAAGATTGTTATTGTGTATGTAGTTTAGAACTAGGCTTAGTGTATAGTACAGTATAGTAAATCGGAATCCCTCTAAACCGGATAAACAATTCGGTCCCAATGTGTCCATTTAGTGTAAATCTAACCCCTGAAAACTGGTCACCTCTGAAATTCTGACATATTACTGGGTCCATGAGTGTCCGGTTTAGAGGGTTTTCACTGTAGATTAGTTAATGTAGTCATACAGTTGTTTGTAGTTGTAGATATGATGTTTTGTTATAAAGCTACATGTACGTATAGCTGTTGATATGTAGTTAGAACTTGACTTAGTGTATACTGGATACGGTTGCTTGTACATATGGTTATTGATGTGTAGTTTAGAACTAGATTAGATGTAGCTTAGGTTGAGATTAGTGCTGGATTAGTGATGTTAGTGGATTACTAAATTTCGTGGACTAGTGTTATTTTAGTGCTAGACTAGATTCACAAAACTTCAAACTTTAACTAGATTCAGTTTGATACTACGGTAAATATAGAGTGGTTTGGTTTGTTTCTCTATGCTTTTAGTTTAGTTATTTCCATTTATATATCATAGTTGAAGATTCTTGTAGCTGTAGGCCATGCAATTCCTTAGTATATTGGTGTTATGTGTTTTCAATGACTGCATTGTCTCTGTTCATCTTCAGAAATACTAAATCTAACTATCATTGACAATCCGTGAGGGTATAATATTTGTTCCGAGTTTGAACTTGTGAACTGGAAAGTGTATATACATCCAAACAGGAGGCACATTTCCCCTATTAAAATTGTAAAACATTTCCCTCCCTCTGGTGCAAATAAATATTGTATATGAAACTGATTTTCTTGCCTTTTTTGTTTTATTAGTAGATATTTATTAAACCATAATAAATTAATAGCTAGATTCTTTTAACATTTATTAATTTTCAGATACTAGTACCAATAGCATACAATTCACTTATAGTGTTTATAAATTCCTAAAAGAGAAGTAATTAAAAATCTTATTGTCGATCTTGGTATAACAGATTATATTTCATTGATAATGTTATCCCAAGAGCTGAAATAAATATTAATAATAATAATTATTATTATACTTTCTTTTACATCTGTGTTGGTATACAGTTACAATCAGGTTATCATGATGAATAGTTAACTAAAAGAGTCGGTAGTGTGCCCGCCTTTGATGTGGTCAGTCATTAGATCGATCCTTCTCAGTGGACCCAACTAAAGGTTGGGTTATTTTCCATTCCAACCAGTGCTCCACAACTGGTCCATCAAAGGCCATGGTATGTGCTATCCTGTCTGTGGGAAATTGCATATAAAAGATCCCTTGCTGTTTATCAAAAAGAGTAGCCTATGTGGTGGCAGCAGGTTTCCTTCTAAAAAGTGTCAAAATTACCATATGAATGACGTCCAATAACCGGTGATCATAAAAATCAATGTGTTCCAGTGGTGTCGTTAAACAAAACAAACTTTACTTTTTACTGAATAGTTAAACTGTAGTTATATGAAAAAGTGATTTTAAAAACTCTATTTAGATTGTTTCATCACGTGGTGGACACGGACAAGACTGGAACGAAGATTCTGCAGGAGATGAATAAAATGAGACTGCCAGGGGAGGTAACCTTCATGCCACTGAACAGACTGGATTCTCGGGAAACTCGCTATCCAGATTCAAGTGTAAGTTGTGATCATTTAATCATATAATTCTTTTAACAGTGCTAATATGAGACTTGTCTGTAAAGACTAAACAAAATTGTGTGTGGACATTTGAATTGGATTAAAATCAAAATAAGATAATACAAAATTTAAAAATTAAGTTAATTTTGAAGTTACCAATTGAAAATAATTTAGTTTAAAGAATATTTTGTATTGTATTTGATGCACCTGCTATAATTTGTGATATTTAATTAAACCTTTTTTTAATTATTGCTTTTTATTAAATCTTATTTATATATTAAATAGGATCTTATTAAACTTGTGCAAAATGTTGTCTTTAATTCTCATAAAAGATTTTTTAAGATATATACACCTGTCCATTTGAATGTATTTATATAATTTAATTAACATAATTTATTCCAGGATGCTATTCCTATGATCAGTAAAATAACGTATGAGAATTCCTTTGACCCGGCTATAAAGCATGTGTTTGGAAAAACGTTGATTTGTCGAAGCATGGAGGTTGCAACTACGTATGCTAAGACACAGAATCTTGATTGTATCACATTGGATGGTGAGTAGAAACAGATGTATTTTATGTATACTGTCATTGACATCATTCTTTGAAGTCCAATAGCCAATGATAAAAAAACAATGTGCTCTAGTGGCATTGTTAAATAAAATTTTACTTTATTTGACATTATTCAATCGGTTTGATGCCAGCAATTAGGTCACTGTCATATTTAAAACCTTACTAACACTGAATTACATCATTTGTAACATTTAACAGGGTTTTTTAGTAACTATTCACTGAATTTTGTTTTATTCAAAATAATAGGAAAACATTTGTAAATTAAAACCTTTATTTGATAAATATTATTTCTAAATATCATTTCAAAATTGATATACACACTTTGTTGAAATTTCCTTTTAAAATCTTTTTATACAGGCCTATGTTTTTATAATTCATTTAAAAAAAATTCCTTTTTGTACCTCAAGAACGAGATTCCATTAAAGATCTGGATTTTGGTGCTTTCAGAAAATAATTTCCTTATGATTTTTTTTCTTCTGGATTCTTATTTCATCAATGCCAATTCGTATTACCACCAAGGTAAAAAAAAATCAGATTTTAGAAAATGGGGCTTTCTCACCTCTGGTATCTCTTCTTTTAATTTTGTATTAAGATCATTTTTAACTTTATATTTTTCTTTGTGCGTAGGTGATCAAGTGAGTCGACGTGGAGCTCTGACTGGTGGATACTACGACACACGTCGGTCTCGGCTGGACTTACAGAAGAGTAAGCTGGAGTTGACGGCTCAGCTGGAGCAGCATGACACCGAGTACTCGGAACACCGCAGTAAGCTCGAGCAGCTGGAGGGACAGATCAACAACCTCGTGTCAGAGATGCAGAAAATGGAGACGAAGAATAGTAAAAATAAGTAAGATTCAGTTTGTCTAGTGTTGGTATGGGTAAAGTTAGGATCCACACATGAATCATCAGCCATGGTATAAAGTAAAGTTTGTTTTATTTAACGACGTCACTGAAACACATTGATTTTTATGATCATCGGTTATTGGACGTCATTCATATGGTCATTTTGACACATTTTTAGAAGGAAACCAGCTGCCGCCACATATACTACTCTTTTTCGATAACCAGAAAGGGATCTTGAAACATTGAAAACTATC
>JAUTWP010046093.1:0-13003 GCA_033042655.1 Cyathermia naticoides
ATTCTTGAACACTAAAGAGAACTGGTTTGTCTGCGATGTAATTTAATACGAACCACAATACATTCTTGAACACTAAAGAGAACTGGTTTGTCTGCGATGTAATTTAATACGAACCACAATACATTCTTGAACACTAAACAGAACTGTTTTGTCTGCGATGTAATTTAATACGAACCACAATACATTCTTGAACACTAAACAGAACTGGTTTGTCTGCGATGTAGTTCAGCAGTTGTAGAAAGGAAGGTAACAGCTGAGAGTAATTATCATCCTCTGAAGATCTGTCAACAAATAACATGAATAATTACAATGATTCTAAGCCATGTAGCAATTATTATTATTATTATGTGTGTATGTGTGTGTTAATGTGTATGAGTACACACGTGTGTGTATATGAGTAATTGTCATCCTCTGAAGATCTGTAAACAAATAACATGTCAATAATTACAATGATTCTAACCCATGTAGCAATTATTATTATTATTATTATTATGTGTGTATGTGAGTGAGTGAGTGTGTATTTGTGTGTGTGTATGCATGTACATCTTATTGTTAATGTGAATGAGTGAACACGTGTGTGTTTGTGTGTGTGTGTGTGTGTCTGTATGTGTGTACATATGTGTGGGTGTGTTAATGTGTACGAGTGCACATGATTGTGTGTGTATGTGTGCATGTATGCACATGTATGTGTGTACATATGTGTGGGTGTGTTAAAGTGTACGAGTGCACATGATTGTGTGTGTATGTGTGTATGTGTGTACATATGTGTGGGTGTGTTAATGTGTACGAGTGCACACGTGTGTGTATGTGTGCATGTATGTACATGTGTGTCTGTGTATGTGTGCATGCACGTGTGAGTGTGTTAATGAATGTTCATAAAACTTTAAAAACTGCCACAACTCTTTAAAGGGGCAATGTCTGGGTTTTTAAAAATATTTAACCATTTAGATTATATCTTGTATGTTTGTTTAATGCGCACAACGCTCAATTTTTCTGACGCAATGGTCTGCTGTACTATATTTAGGTCACATGAATAGCGCTACGACTTAGCAATGGCGGACAGCCGGTGGGTCACCTTGCTTAATTATAGTGTATTTCGCGTGTGATCTAATTACCATATAGCAAATCGTTGCATCAGAAGAATGGAGCGTGGTGTGCATCAAACCAACATACAAGATTATATTCTAAATGGTTAAATATTTAAAAAAAAAAAAAAAACTGCCCCTTTAACAAACTAGATTTTAGTTTTCATACATTTAGCAATGTGTATGTCATAAAGCTGTGATATTAAAGATTTTATCATTCAAGATATCATGGCTTATACAGGGCTCGAATTTAACAGCAGCACCACCAGCAATTGGCACTCGTTTCGTATAAATTGCCATAGGTGATGTGCTTCGATAATGGCATTTTTTAGTCACTGGCAAAATAACTTCTGTTATATTTATTTGTTGCAAATTTCCATAGGTCGAATCAAAATTGTGAACCTCTCACACATGACCACATTTAAAAAAAATTGTTATGGGTTACAAATTCTTAAGTTTGAGCCGTTATGCTTCTAAATGTCTACAATGCTATGATGTCTTCATCCTTTCAAGACTACAATTGATGCAGGTTGCATGTTACTGAAATCTCCATACATTGCTATGATGCCTTCATCCTTTCAAGACTACAACTGATGGAGGTTGCATGCTACTAAAATCTCCATACATTGCAATGATGTCTTCATCCTGTCAAGACTACAATTGATGAAGGTTGCATGCTACTAAAATCTCCATACATTGCAATGATGCCTTCATCCTGTCAAGACTACTATTGATGCAGGTTGCACGTTATTAAAATCTCCATACATTGCAATGATGTCTTCATCCTTTCACGACTACAATTGATGCAGGTTGCATGCTACTAAAATCTCCATACATTGCAATGATGTCTTCATCCTGTCAAGACTACAATTGATGGAGGTTGCATGCTACTAAAATCTCCATACATTGCAATGATGCCTTCATCCTTTCAAGACTACAATTGATGCAGGCTGCATGCTACTAAAATCTCCATACATTGCAATGATGCCTTCATCCTGTCAAGACTACAATTGATGCAGACTGCATGTTACTAAAATCTCCATACATTGCAATGATGCCTTCATCCTGTCAAGACTACAACTGATGGAGGCTGCATGTTACTAAAATCTCCATACATTGCAATGATGTCTTCATCCTGTCAAGACTACAATTGATGGAGGTTGCATGCTTCTAAAATCTCCATACATTGCAATGATGCCTTCATCCTGTCAAGACTACAACTGATGCAGGTTGCATGCTACTAAAATCTCCATACATTGCAATGATGCCTTCATCCTTTCAAGACTACAATTGATGGAGGTTGCACGTTATTAAAATCTCCATACAATGCTAATAAATGTTGATTTATAAATCTTGATTTTAGTCTTATAAACACAGCAAGGGTCTAAAAGAAAGTTGTTTCGTCTGGATTAAAAACAACAACAACACACCAGAGTTGATGGATGGTTTTGTGCTACAAATAAATGAATACTGATCACTTAAAATGTCTTGGTTGAGTTGTGATTTTATAAACTGTACGTAAAATAAAGTGTTTTATTTAACGACGCCAATGGAGCACATTGATTTTTATCTTATCAGCAGCTATTGGACGTCATTCATATGATCATTTTGACACGTCTTCAGAGCAAACCCGCTGCTGCTACATAGGCTACTCTTTTTGATAAGCAGCAAGGGACCTTTTATATGCACTCTCCCATAGACAGGACAGCACATACCACAGCCTTTGATGAACCAGTTGTGGGCCACTGGTTAGAATGGAAAATAGCCCAATCTGCAGCTGGGTCCAATAAGAAGGATCGATCTGACAACCGACTGCTTCAAAGAAGAATCGATCTGATGACCGACCGCTTCAAAGGCGGACACGCTACCGACTGATATTAAACTGTATGTCTTCAGTGTTATGGTCATACAAATAACACAAGATGTCTAAAGCATTGTTGACACACTACCTACTGAGCTACATCCCTCTCTGTAGAAAAAAGCTCATTAAAGTATTTTATTAGTAACTAACTCATTATTTTCAATATTGCATATGAGTCAACTGATAAGGATTGATCCGATGACCAATTGCTTCACAGTCAGACACGCTACCTACTGAGCTACATTCCGCTCTGTAGAAAGAACCTCATTAAAGTATTTTTTTAGTAACTAACACCCATTATTTTCAATATTAAAAAGCTTTAATTGCATTTGGTGATGGCAACCGGAGCCTGTTGAAATTTGTTTTTAAGTGTAATTTGTAATTTGATGCTAATGCGGCCCGCGTGCATGGTTGTGTGATCTACTTTGATGCAGACGGAACACGTGTAGCTACTTTACTGTTAATGTGATACTGATGAATGTTGTATACCAGTTACTTGACAAGCTGCAAATCACTTCCACTGTAATAGACCCACTGCTGATGGGTAATGCAACCTGTAATGTTCATTAGTAAGTCAAAGAAATTTAAAACTACAGTCAAACCTGTCTTAAGAAGCCACCCAAGGGAGTAACAAAAAGTGGCCTCTTAAGACAGGTGGCTGCTTATTACAGGTTATATTGTACTAAATTAGCTGATTTGGGAGAAAATAAAGGTGACCTTTGAAGACAGGTGGCTGCTTATTACAAGTTATATTGTACTAAATTAGCTGATTTTGGAGAAAATAAAGATGACCTTTGAAGACAGGTGGCTGCTTATTACAGGTGGCCGCTTTAGCAGGTTTGACTGTACATGTATTTGAACCGATGCACCCAGTGTGTGTAATGCTCACAATGCTCACACTTATTAGTAGTACACAGTTCACATACTTTTAGTTGACAGTGCTATTAATCTGGTGTATTCAGGAACATATCATATTGTAACACTACAAGGATGTAAGCAAATTAATGCATCGTGTACTGCCAGACGTGTTTTAGTCGTATTTTATTAACACGTTTAAACAGAGGTCACCCCCTCCCCCCCTTTTTCCTGTCCCGAACGCGGTGGATGGATAAAACCATAAACTGCGCCCGTTAGAGGCGTCTGCTATAATAGCCTGGATCTGAACGTAGACGTTAAATAACGACCTGACCTGACAAAGGTCACCTTCTGCTTTCAGATAAGGTACAACACTGGCCTAGATTGGGGTAGGCATGTAAAGGTTATGTCTCAAAATTATAGAAATTTGGTTGGTTGGTTATATTTATTTTTGTGCTTACATCCAATTAATGTTCAAGCACGCTGTCACAGGCACACAGCTCAATTTCCTGAGCTGTCTGTCCAGGAAAGATATTAATGTTAATAGAAGAGAGGAAACCCGCTACAGCCAAACTAGTCCGGTTACTCTTTTTTGATAAGCAGCAAGGGATCTTTTATATGGACTTTCCCATAGATAGGATAGCACAAACCATGACCTTTGTTAAACCAGTTATGGAACCACTGGTCGGTGCAAGTGAAAACACCTTCACATAACAGCCTGGCTCTGAACGTAGACGTTAAACAACTTGACCTGACCTGATACCGAGGATAAAAACCTCATGCCTCGACTGAGAGATTCGACCTCAGTACCTACCCGCCTTAAGTCCGATAGCTTAACAACTCGGCCACGGAGACCTGTGTATAGAAATTTAGGGTCAGGGTTGTTTTAACATGCTTGTATGAAAAAACTGTTCAGATATGCTGGGCATGGGTGCACACTTTTTTCATTTTTCAGTTATTTTGTTTTAATTTGTCTCTCCGCACATACAAATGCACATATACACTATAAAAGAAATTAGATATTCCCCATAGTTTTACTTCCACACATTTTAGAAACTCAAGAATTTAATCAAATGTTAATGGTCGGATTGTTTATATAATTATATGTAATTATAAAAGTCATGTATATACGTAACCACTTTTTTGTTCAGACCTGTCAGAGAGTGATGTGTGGAAAGAAGTGAAATAGAATGATATTTTTACTCATGAATTACTGACAAAACAGTAGACATAATGTAAAGTTTGTTTTAACGACGCCACTATAGCGCATTGATTTTTATCTTAACATCAGTTATTGGATATATAATGTACTGTAAAGTTTGTTTTATTTAACGACGCCACTATAGCGCATTGATTTTTATCTTAACATCGGCTATTGGATATACCATGTACTGTAAAGTTGTTTTATTTAACCACGCCACTAGAGCGCATTGGTTTTTATCTTATCGTAGGCTATTGGACGTCAAACATATTGTCATTCTGACACATTTTTATATTATATAAAGTAAAGTTTGTGTTATTTAATGATGTCACTAGATAACATTGATTTTTGTTTTATTGTCGGCTATTGGACGTCAAATATATAATGTAAAGTTTGTTTTATTTAACGACGTCACTAGAGAACATTGATTTTATCTTATCATCGGCTATTGGACGTCAAACATAATATTATTGTCATACTGACACATTTTTAGAGGAAACCTTCTGCCGCCATATAAGCTATAATAATGTCCCATAAGCAGGAAGGTATCTTTTATAATATTTTTAACGAATGTTTCGCATCATCACTATTCTTCAGTTGAACACAGTCATGTACAATGAGTGGTTTTGTAAAGATAGATTTTCAACATAATAACTCTTTTGATGTTTATACGGTAATTTAAAACTTACATACTTATTTAAAACCTGTTTTCTTCGTTACTAGATTATTTTAAAACTGTACAAAGCTAGATTTTTAAATACCGGAACATTGTCATTATTACGCATACAGGAGCGATATGTAGCTCAGTCGGTAGCGTACCCGCCTTTAAAGCGGTCGGTCGTAGGTTCCATGCTTCTAAGTGGACCATCTGCAGTTTGAGCTATTTTCTTCCAACCAGTGCTCCACAACTGGTCCAACAAAGGCCGTGGCATGTGCTGTCTTGTCTGTGGAAAAGTACATATAAATGATCCCTTGCTGCTTATCGAAACATAGTAGCCTATGTGGCGGCAGTGGGTTTCCTCTAAAAGAAATGTGTCAATATGACCATACGAATGACGTCCAATAGCCGCTGATAAGATAAAAAAAACAATGTGCTCGAGTGGCGTCGTTAAATAAAACAAACTTTACTTTTTATTACGTAAATAATGAATGTAAAAAATTATATACAACAAAATCACCTATAACCATAAAGATATATGTTTTCTTTTATACAGTTAGAGTATGGGACATCATAATCATATCTATCTAATACGTATTCATATTTATTCCTCTTTAGTATATTAAACACCTGTATATAGAACGTTCTTTCATTTAATAGCACGATTAAGATTCAAACGTCAAAGTTTAAAAACAAATAAACGTTAAAATAATTTACGTAATCTTATTACTATAATATTTGTATATGGTCACGTATAAAAGTCATCACGTTAATTTCAGGTAATATTTATTGCGGACGTAATCCACCGAGTTAATGGTAATGCGTTTGAGTTGACACCTTCCTGGACCCTCTCTACCTTACGGATCTTAATGACCGTCATATATCCCACTCATTCAATACCATCTTTTGTTTTGAAACTCCCATCATTATAACGTAATACGAAATTGCAAAGAGGTGTCATTGCCAATGTGTCGCCATCTTCTGCCGAGGGCCAGGTAAGAAAAGAAAAAGTATTACGCTAAATGACTTTTCTTTATTTCACCTACTTTAATTATACTCCTGATTAATGATCAATCAAACCTTTCAAATTGATCGAAGGTCTGCTTGACTGTATGTGTGCGATTTTCTACCCTAGGGCGGGTCGGAGGATTACCGTCAACGACCGCATAAATACGGCAAGAAAATAAAGTTCATCAGTCCAGTTCTTCTTTGAGTCGGTTGATAGCGGTCATCGTGTTTAGGTCTCTACGTATATTCTGTAAGCAGTCACAAGTGAAGTTTTGGAAAAGAAGTTGCTTTTATGAAAAGTTAGTTCACGTTAGTTCATTTTGTGGATTGGGGTAAGTTCTGTTTAGCAGCAGGTTTACCTCTCAAATATGCAGTTTGTGTTTTTACTGCGTATTAAGGTAAGTTTATTGAATTTAGTATTTTGAAATCCAATTTCATTATTTTATTTGTACATAACTTTAGTTAATTAATTTTGTAATGTAATTATTATTACTGGTATAAGATAAACTTTCGATACTGTTTTAAATAGATACCTAAGGGAAAATTTATTATTAAGTATTTTAAATCAAAACAGAAATACCTAAAATGCTGTTTTTTAAATATTATTAAGTATTTTTAAATTAAAACTGAAATTCACATACAAAAAATAAAACCTATAATAAAGCACTCTTATGTTTTTGCAATTAAATTATTAATCTTTTAGTAAAATAATTTTTAAAAGGTTTATTACAGTAGATTAATACTATTATTTCACCTTATTTTAAAATGTGTGAAAAATAAATTTTTAAATGTTTCTGACCATATTTCATGTAGAGTTGTTTAATAACATTTAACAATTTGGCAATATTAGTTGAATATATTTATCAAATTATTTTGTTATCTTCTGAAAACTGGCTTAAAGTTTAAATGATATTTTCTAAAAGATATCTGTTTTATATCTATTTAAAATATCAATACAACGACATAATACTGTTCTTAACGTTGTTAATACAAAAACATAATTATTTGCAAAATACAAAACAAAACACGTAAGTACAATGTCTAAAATAATATGTATCAAATTGTATTTTGTCTCAAATACAACATAATTATAAATTAATACAAATGTATATATATAAAAATGTTAAACACAAATACAATATACTATTAATATAAATTTATAAAATACAATTACATGTAAACTAACCCCCAAAAGAAACGATACCAAGACTTTGAGAAACGACTGAAGAAAAACAAAATCATTTTGCATGTTAAAACGATATGAGAATGACATTTTCTTCACAACATGCCAAAACATCATTCTAATAATAAAAAACAAAACATCTTTTGAAAATGTAATGTTGCATGTTGATGTTTTGGTTTTTCTTCAGTAATCTCTCAGAGTGTTTGTATCGTTTCTTTTGGTATTCAGTATATATTGAAAATATATTAAAATAATTGCATCACTGAATTAAAAATTACAATTTGTGAACTAACAAGAAACGCGATTTCTAACACTAGGATTTGGCTATTTGAATGTCATTAAGCACGTACATGTAAGAAAACCACGTTTAACCAAGTGCAGTGTGTGCTGTTGTCTTTATTCATTATTCATCACTTGAAGCTATCAACAATGTCGAATATTCCATGTCCTCGGGATACAATTTAACTTTATTCTGGAGGAGATATCAATCTCTTGCTTGAAGCAGCAGTGGGTTGGTAAGTTATGAACATTGCATCTGATGCTAAATACTGTTTCAAAAGTGAATAGGGGTGCGGGATGTAGCTCAGTCGGTAGCGTTTCCGTCTTTGAAGTTGTCCGTCGTGTGATCAATCCTTCTCAGTGTACCCATCTGCAGTTTAGGGCTATTTTCCGTGCTCAAGAACTATTTTCAGTGCTCCAGAACTGGTTCAACAAAGGGCGTGGTATGTGGTGTCCTGTTTATGGAAAAGTGCATATAAAAGATCCCTTGTTGCTTATCGAAAAGAGTAGCCTATGTGGCGGAAGCGGTTTCCTCTAAAAATGTGTCAAAATGACCATATGAATGACGTCCAATAGCCGCTTATAAGATAAATAAAATCAATGTCCTCCAATGGCGTCGTTAAACAAAACAAACGTTACTTTTTTTTCAAAATTGAATAATATCAGTTCATCCGACAGTCGTATTTATACACTATTAAATTTGTGTCTGTTCTTTTTTAATAAAACATCTTTTTTAGAACTTTCAGACCAGTCGTCTTTAACGGGTTTACAAAAGGACATGGTTTACACTATACTGTCTGTGGGAAAGTGCATATAAACGATCCCTTGCTGTTTATCGGAAATAGTAACAAATATGACGGCAGCGGATTTCCCCACTTCCACTGACATTAACATCTGTCCTGGACAGAAGAACTGTATGCCCATGGTAGCCTGCTTGGACCTTAAATGGAAGTAAGCATGACAATAAGTATAACGAAACGTTTGCATTATTCCAGTTCCAAATCAGCAATCTTTTGAGAGGTTTGAAGTTGTCTTTCTAACACTCCACATGTTAAACTTTTAGAATAACAGAAATCCTCGGTAAACTGAAAATCTGTGATTTGTCTTGGAATTCATTCTGGGGAATTTATTTCAATTGCCATGTGACGCGTGTCATCACGATCGACATTATATGACACGTTAGCTTTTTCATTTTAATCAAATTGATAATAAAACATTTAGTATGCGACATTATATGACACGTTAGCTTATTCATTTTAATCAAATTGATAGTAAAACATTTAGTATGCGCCATTATATGACACGTTAGCTTATTCATTTTAATCAAATTGATAGTAAAACATTTAGTATGCGCGCACAAATATTCTAAATGTTTTTTCTTAGTATCGTTCTTTTGGAATCGCATTAAATGTAAGTTAATTGAAAGTTATATAAAAGCAATAATTGAAAATGTCCATTTAGGACAGAAGCTTCTTAATACATGTACGGGTAATTTAGTTTTTAGATTACATGATTTCATCATCAAAATATTGCCACGTAGATAGGTTGTTGCTTAATATAGGTTTAACACCTGTACCGCATTTGTCCAAAATGTGGTGTCGTTTAAGTTTACTTTACTTTCACTTGATCAGTAATTTAATGAAGAACTGTATTATAGGGATTATGTCCGGTCCATCTAATGGCTCAGAATAATATACTCAGTTTTCACGAAAACATAATGTTACTTCTGTGTATGCAGTAATACTTGGACTTCTTTGTACAGAGATACGGATTTGATCATGATAACAGTTATGAATTTCGTTCGGATTATTTTGAACTTCGGCCGACTACCTTTCTGCTTCAAATTAAGGGGCAAGGCTTATTTTGGTGTTGGGTAGTTATGAGAGCCACGAATGTTGTTAATGGTTTACTATCGCAAACTATTTTTTTTATTATTAATTCATTATCTAGCATGCATTTTTACGTTTCCTCAATTATTCTTTTTAAGACATCATGATAAAGTTAGACCATGTTTTAAAGGTTTATAATATCCTGTCTTCCCTGAGAGCGAATCTGGATTATGCAGCTCGTAAAATCCTAACCGACCTTCACGCCTCGGGTAAGATGACTTTGAAGTTGCCAAGCATTAACTGTTGTTCTGTTTTATTGTTTTAGCTCAGACAATGGCCCCGAGCGAGTGTCAGGATCTAAAACATTAATTTCACATTTGACATACATCGCGGTTATGTCCATAGCGTCGCCACTAGAGGGCGCTGTGTCAGATCTGCATTGCTTTATGGAAGGTAGGATCGACACGAGGAACTCTTGAAAGGCAACACGATAAAGTTTGTATTAATTCTTGGGCGGTCAGTAGATTTAGTATAATACTATATGAACTAAACTTTATTTTCCCGATTAGTTAAAACACGTTCGTATTGGTATCACGTTAGTGTTTGGGATTGTACTGAAAATGATGAAGGTAGAGGATATGGCGACATTTACAACCATATTTCTGGAATTATTCTTTTAATTTTTGTATTATTTATGTTTGTGGGTGCGAATTAAGCAATGCAATATTATTATTTTAACATTCGTAATATTTCAAATAGTTTTTGTTTTCTGGACAGTCCATTTATGACACATTTCATCTGGAATCCATCTTTCTCAATTTTTAACTTATTTTATTTTCGTTCTAACCAGTATTCCATGAAGTAAAGTAGGAATATAAGTGAATATACCCGGTAACCATATAAATGTCAAGAAATTAGGATACTATTGGTTAGAATGTGCTTATAAAACGATCCGTTTTGCTGTGTATGAAAATATCCTCTACTATAGACACATTCATTCATTTACTGATCTGGATAATCAAAAAACTAATAACATATGAGTCGGAAGCAGGTTTCTTTTCACACACTCAAGAACATGTCTCGCATTTACCATATCGTTGACGCTTAGCATCCAGTGAGAAACATAGTACTGGGATATCATTGAACAATTTTTTTTTTCCTTTTAGGGAAAGACTGGTCATCTATAACGAGACGATCCTACCGGAAGTGCTACAGATGGCGCTCATTTAACCGGAAGTTGGAGACGTTCTAGCGTCAGAATCATGAGGTGTTTGTGCAGTAAGTTGATGGGGTCCCAGGTGGTTATGTTTCCCGGGACTACGTCAACTACTGGCATGCGCACTTCAATCACAACAATCACATCAGAAGATACACAACTTAACATTCTCCAGTGATTGCCATCAAAATTCTGTCGAACATCCTTTTGACTTTATCTCTTGTGGAGATGCGGTTTTGTTCACGATACCAGTTTTGAAGTTCACACTATATACCAAGCACATTTTGATGTTTGTGTTCTTAAGTCCCAGTGAGTAATTTATCCTGAAGCGTACAACAGTGAGAAACGGGTTAACCGGTTTTAAAGAGGAACATTAAGTGTATTCTTTTTAGACACGCACACGATATACATTGTACTTGTTAAGATACCACACCTATGATAATATCAATATTACATCCTAAAATTATAGAATCCTATGATAGAACGTCAAATTATATGAATACAATTATTCTAATAACAATTTTTTTTAAATATGTTCTTGCTTAAAGTGATAAAATAAATAGAATGGAATTTAAAATGTAATGTTGATTATGACGACATAGTCACCGTCCTCTTATCTAATATTAATAAGATTAAGCTAATCAACAGAATCGATAGAGGTGAGATTAGTTAAAGAACTTGAAAGAACAACTACATGGACGACATCCCGGATGCGTCTGCTATAACAGTCTGGCTCTGAATGTAGACGTTAAACAACAATTCTGACTTGACGTGGATGACATCTTGTAAACGCCCATCATGATATCAGAGTTGGTTTATTTTACACAGATAAACCTTCAGACAACATCAACTGAAGTGAACAACAAATGTATGGGTTGTGCATAACGGCAACATAAATGTATTTAACACGGATATAACGATAACATCAGCATCCACTGCGTGGACGGCGTCTGTAAACGCGGGTCATGGGGGCGCCACTCTCTATTTTCAATGGTGGATTTCCCAAGATCCGTGATCACAGCTACGTCGTCCGTCATCTTTTTAGTAGAAGCATCGTTGACTACGACCTCGTTAATAATAACACGTCGGTGTGTTTTGAAATTGTTTAACTTCAAATATCCACATGGATAGAGGATGTTGCGGAACAAGGTCAGTACAATGTTGTTGTTTTTTGTTTTTATTATTATTATTATTATTCTTTGTTTTATTGTTTTTGTGTATTGGTTTTTTTTCGGGGTCTTGTTCTGGGGTGGGTTTTTTTGTGTTTTTTCTTTTTTTTTCTTTTGGGGGGTTATACTATTTTGACACTACACTGCGTAATACTGGCAAGCAGAACATAACACCGTCTTTGTTGAACAAGATGGAATGAAAAATAGTTCAAATGCAAACAGGTCCAGTGAGAAGAAGAGATCCAACGATCAGACGCTTGCCAGGCAGACGTTCTACTCTGATCTACGTTCCTCTACTATGTCTACTAAGATGACTGTTAGTATGATGGTATGATGTTTTAATAATGTCTGGTGACGATACCATATGTTAAAAGTTTTACAAGGACACACTGAATCATCACTGTTTTTGCGGACATTCATGATTTTCACTAAGGATTCAGGAATACGTGTCTTCACGGATTTGTCTTATTATCTTTCAACATAATAACAGTTTTGTAAAAACAAATGTTTTAAAGTTTGTTGTTAAAGAAGAAAAGTTTGATAATAAAGACTTTGTTGCTGTACACTGCATTTTGTTCATTTATTTAACATAAGCTAGTGCTTAGTTGTATACGATCAGTTCAATGACATCCTGGGTTGATAGTTGGTTGGGTTTACTT
>JAUTWP010046204.1:0-11920 GCA_033042655.1 Cyathermia naticoides
CAGTGGAACCGGCTTTACCCGGTTTTTTCGCTTGGGGAGCGATTCGATCTACGCTGGAAACCCCTCCAGCATCCTCCGGTTTTCCCTCTACGCGAATTTCTTTAGACTCTATGCCAGGGTTAGTAGATTCAAGCTCCTCTACTCTGCGAGCAACAGCATTAGAAAGCACGCTTTTAAACGGCTTTACATCCGGATTATCCTTTATAACCTTGTCGAAGTTTTTCTTTATATCAGCGATTCTCTTGCTGTCAGCTGTAGATATATTATCCAGTGACTGCTTGATGTTTTTTACAGTATCCTTGCTGGCGCCATGAAGTGACAACGCCTCGCCAAGAGCCTCAAGCTGCTTTGCTGCATCTCTGTCGGCCTTTAACTTTTTAAATGTTTTTCCAACCTCTTCAGCGCCACCCTCATCTTTATGAAGAGTGCTTGCCAATTCCCTTAACCCTTTATCGCTATATTGCAGCAATGACGTTTCAGCTGGTGTTATAACGTCGTCAATGGTAGCTTTTGCCTGTCCGTCATCTTTTTTGTCTGTAATAACTTCGCCAGTCTCTTTATCTATAGTCTCACGCTTATCCTCTGGCTGCTCCTCTTCTTTTTTACTTGGCTCTTGTATCTCGCTTTGAGATGGTGCAGCGTCAGTGGTTTGCTCAACGTCCTGTTGGCTTGCATTACCAACAGGCGCATCAGGGCTGTAACTCTCGGCCAGAGTGTCCATTACTCTCTTGTCAGTCTCTGCCTGCTTCTGGTCACGTTCAGCCGCCTTGTCCGCAATCATACCCGCCATTTCGCTGTCGATAGATTTCGTCACGGCAAGACCGAGCTGGTCCGTTGCAAGGTCACGATCAAGACCGGCTTGAAGGTCGGCCATTTCCCCGTACCTGTCTTCAAGTAGCATGTCAACTTCATCTGGTGCAATAGGTGCCTCGCTGTCCTGCTTCATTGCAAGCAAGTCACGGGTAGGCATGTTCTCACGCCTTACATTTGCAACTGCTTTGTTCCTGTCAAAAGCGGCATCATTCCCACTTGCGGCATTCTCCAGATAGTTTTCATCTGTAGGGATTGCAAGAGGTCGGTTCTCAATCGCCATGGGCAACGCTTCTTTTACCCATGCATCTGCAAGCTTCTTGTCGTTTGCCGCAACCGCATCGTACACCGCCATCACTGCTCTGGTTCTGTCTTCTCTGGTCACTGCGTCAGGGGAGGCAGTTAGCACGCTGTTGAGGCTATTCCTTGTATTTCGATCTGATATGTGCGCTGGTCCAGATAGAGCAAACGTGGTAAATAAAACAGGCCCAGCATTATTCTTTAAACTTTCAGCAACATCTTTTAAAGACACGCCTTCCTGCTCAAGCCCTGAAAAATAATCAAGTTGCTTACTCCCCATGTCCTGAGTCGTTTCAGTCGCAAGCTCACCTAAATAGGCAACGCCTAGCGCACCCAACAGCTGTGCTTTCCCGGCTTTTGTAGCTCCTGCGGCCTGCCTTACGATTTCTTTTTTTGCCTTGCCGGGTATAAATTTACCAAGCACGCCAGCTGGTATTTTTGTTTGTAGCCATTCAAGCCCACCCTGCACAATACCTTCGCCTGTTGCATATGCGACCTTCTGGCCTTCTGACATTCCCGGCTTTTCTTTTGATAGCTGGTCGTACTTGTCTTGAGCCATCGCGCCCCAAAACTGAACAGCTATACCCCCCGGTGCTGCCATCCCTGGAACCATCATTCCGACCATCTCAAGGCCACCGGCTACTGCTTTTGCCGGGTTATACCAAGCTCTACCTTTGTTAGTATCTGACTCAGAAAACAGTTGAGGATTACGAGCCATTGCTTTGTCAATGCGCCCTGAAATCCCTTTTAATATCTCGCTTTCCTCGCTTGCTGAATCAGGTGTAAACCACTGCCCAGCCTTGGCGACCATTGAAACGCCAGTGCCAAGACCACGAGCTGCACCACGACCAAACTCTTTTATTTTGCTGTCTCCTGTTGGCGCCAGTGGAATATCAGCCAGCTTTGAAGAATCAAGAAAGCCCTTTATCTGCTTTCCTGTATAGCCATGCTTCCTTGCCCTGTCTACAAAGCCTTTATAGTCAGCCGTCCCATTGTCGTCGTACTCAGCGCCTGTATCCTTGAATAGATACTCAAGTTGCTTCGTTTGCTTTTCAGGCTCAAGCTCTCCAGCATTTTTATACTGGAACTCGTTACGCTCCATCACCGGAGACAATACCTTGGCGGCAAGCCCGTCTTTTGTTTTGTCTCGTTTCTCCCAGCTGCTTCGATTGTCAAGCGGGTTCGCGTCAAGCCCCGCAAGAGAGCCTTCGTCTTTGTATCGTTCCCGGCCACCAGCGGTTTTTACCAGCCTGCCCCCTCCTTCATTGGACTGTATAGTTTTGCTTGCGGCTGTATCCATAGAGAAGGCGCTCTGCTTCTTTGCCTGCTCAATATCTCCAAGGCGTTGAGGTGTGCCGCCTATATCTCTGGCAATGTCTGATAGTCCTCTTTTTTGCCCCAGCGAATAATTATCTTGCCCGTATCTATTGGCAAGAGACGTAAATTCACTATCGGACATTCCGCGCTTGACTTCGTTATCAACGTCAAGTAGAGATCTTTTTTGCTGGTAAGCTGGCATTATAGCGTTATTCCTGTATGTCTTATCGTGTTTGCGCTGAAGCTATCATTTCCTGATACATTTCCGGATATAACTTTGACATTTCAACAACCATTTTCTCATCTTCAGGAGATATGTTGTTTAGGTCAAGCTCACCGTTCTTGAACCTTTTGTAAACGTCTGGTGTATTGTCGCTTGCCTGCACGTCACTGAGTTTGTTATTGCTCCCCGGATACTCAGCCCATCGTCCTGTCCCTGAAAGTTGGTTGCCTTGAAGGTCAAATTGCGGCTTTACATACTGAGGTTTTACAAAGTTCTCTTTCTGAGGAAGGGAAACATCTGACACGTCTACGTTGCCGTTTATTCCGGTTGAGTCGTAATTGACAAGATCATTCAACGACTGCCCGGTACCGCCTGCAAGTGTCGCGGAAAGCCCGAACTGTCGCAAATCCCTCTCTTTGTTATATCCGGCCTTAGTCACTGCATTCTGCGCATTGTTATCAAACGTTGCCTGTTGGCTCAGATTGTCCGCTGCAATGCGTTCCCCCTGCATAGTCCTGTCATTTGCCAACCGTTTATCAAGGTTCTGTGTGCTGGTGGCGCTTGAAAGAGAAGCCCTGCTGTTCGCTCCAGCCTCTGAAAGGGCTGTCCTTGCGTTAGCCCCTGCCTGCTGCATCTTGACGTTGTTCTGCGAAGTGAGCATGTCGGAAACCCTGTTCTGCGCCTGTATGCGTCTTGACCCTATACGAGCGCTACGCTCTGACTTGGTAAAGCCCTTTCCAACGTTCATTGACAGGTTCTTTTCATCAAGCATTGTATCGGCCAACTTCTCAACGTCTGTTTTCTTCTTTTTATTATAGCCATAATCAGGACTTATAGGGCCGTTGTATCGCTGTATTGTTCTTGGTGTTCCGCCAAGTCGTCCGTTGTTATACATTGTTAAACCTCGCAGTTAAATTGCCAATTCTCTAAAGTCGTAAGGGACAAGCACCATTGAGAAATCAGTATAATACTTGTCGTAAGTTGGGAGTGAATTTCCCCCGTTTTCTAAAAACTTTTTCTTTGACTCTGCTATTAATTCTTGTATTCTTCCCTTCTGCTGAACGTTTAAAGGAGACGGACTGTAAAACTCAGCATTCCAATCAGACATCGGTGGGTAGTACAGAGTCTCCGTCATTGCACCAACGCCTGTTATTGTAACATCCTTTGCTAGTGCTATCTCGAAACACCGCAAATTAAAGATATTGTTATCTCCAGAATAATACCAGTGAGGCAGTGAGATAGCATATATTATTTCATGTCTCCCCGTTCCTCCTCCGTGGTCTGGTGTCCATCCTTCAGCCCTGTATTCAAACCCATTTATAAGTAATGAGCTGAAACTTTTGGCTGGATATACCTGCTCGTAGGATGATAGGAATTCTCCGCTTGCGTTGTTCTCCCAGCCAACTTTAAGATAATAAGCAGTTCCTGTTATTTCGAAACCAGTGTTCAACTCTATTGAAAATTGGACAGCCCCGCTGCCTGCGTTATCTGTTACTGTTCTGCGCCCATAAAGCAATGGCAGTGGTGGTGAGGCGTTAAATATATGCACAGAAACTGGGGAATAGTTTGCATTCATGCCCCCGCCATAAGATGAGTTAACCCTGCCCTTTCCTGTATAATCGATCCTATACGTAACATCCTCGCCGTAAACAACTTCCCACGTGCCTGGAAGGTTAGGTGGTGGAATGGTGATAGGCGGGTCAAGATCCTTTGCCGTCTCGTGCCGCCACGAATAACTGCCAGTACAAGATGCTGTTGCATCGTGCTTGGTTAGAGTCGGGTCAGGCGTTGAATCTTGCCATCCGCTAGGAACATCATGGGCTGGCAAACACGATTTATCGCTACCGTTGTAATCTTGGATATATGGATGGACGACACTGTTGCTTCCGTTTAACGTTCTAAAATTACTGTACCCGTCTGTTAAATGCTCGTCTAACATCCTGATTGCGCCTGGAAAATGGTTAACAGGGTCAGGCGCAAATAGGTGGGCATAGTCAGTCCATACCTCACCGTAGTCAGCGTCAACAATCTCGTCAATAGCCTGATTAAGTACCTGAGCAAGCTCTCCAGTCCTAACGTCATAAAACTCAATCTTGCTCAACACTCTAGCCCCATTTCTCCGTAGCTGGTGATGTAGTCCAAATAGCAATTTATATGTTCTGTTTATATCTCCAGAATTATCACCAACCTCTATGCTTCTCACCCCAATTACAGCAACAGGTTTTTTTGTTTCCGTGTTTACCAGCACATACGCAGTTGGGTAAGCAATGTTTCCTGTGTAATTATTTTGAGACGACCAGTAATTTAGAGCAGTATTCCATTTTACAAAGTATGAATTCTTAGTTACTGGGAACAAGCGAGCAGCGCCCTTGAAGTATCCCTGCGGGTCGATTTCTTCGCTATCCTTGAACCTGCTTGCGTAACACCCCTCATCAGTATGCACAATCACTGGGACATTAATTGTTGTTATTCCGTTATATTTGACATTAACAGTGTCTGTGTCAAGGTTGTTAATGCCAACAACCTCTGCTTCTTCAACGCATAGCTCAGACAGGTCCGACTCGCTAAAACCAGCGCTGGCAAGGAACTTGAATGCATCTGTACCATCCGGCAGGTTGCCGAATCTTGCCTTATCAATAATCATCAAATTCTGTTAATGTAGTTACTATCTCTTTTTCCATGCCTGCCAGATTATGTACCGGCAGAATTACCATGCCAGAGTTTCCAGCTGCAAGAGCTTCATCATTTCTAGCATCTAGCATACAGTCATAATCTCCTACGCAAAGCTCTCCGCAAAGCATCGACACAAATATAAACTGCCCTTGGTAATACTTTGCGTATCCATTTGACCTTATGTTGTTAAAATTAAGGTATACAGCAAGCCTTGATTTGCCGACACACAGCGCAACGTCGTAAAAATACCCTCCGTAATCATCGCCATGGACCTCGAGTACAATGCCGAATGTCATGCATTTGAAACAGTTACATTTTGACCATTTCTCATTTCTTGCCATTCCACCACTTACAGGTGAAACTACCTCTACGGTAGAAAGTCCATAATTGACAATAGCGGTTATTATAGTACCGTCGTCGAGCCTTACAGTCTTACTGCCTACAGGAAGCGCACTAAACGACAAGGACTTGACAAGTTGGGCATACGCCTTCTTTGCAATGCCAGAGTATGATCTTGCCCTTGTAATATCCCCATTGTAAGAATATATCGTTGGTACTTTTGGCAGTCCCATTATTCCTCTTTATATGGGTGTGCTTCGCTCAAACTATTAGATATTGACTGATTAAGGCCAAGGTGTGCGGACCCGCTAAAGCCCGAACTAAGACTTGTATTGATAGCCTGAAGAGTTGATGCAAGAGTTTGTGATGCGGCCTGTGCAACCGCCTCGTTTGCCCTTTCAGCAAGTTCGCTGCCAGACGTGAATGCTGAAAGTTTAATTTTCTCTTTCTCAAGCACAACGTTTGCATTTGTCTGATACTCTACAAGCTTTGCCTTCATATGCTCAATTTTCGCAGAGAATGCAGACACAATGCCCCTTATCTCCGCTTCATACATCTGCACCTTTGACAACACAAGCTTGGTTTTACCCTCGTTCTCTGCCGTAATAGCCTGCACCCTTGTTTTGTAAGCATCGACCCTGCCAAGGTATGTTTTAACCTGACTATCGTTATACGCTGATACGGCTTCAACCTGCGCTTTAGCTGCTTCTATTTTCGCCTTGATTCCCTCATACTCAGTAATGAAAGCCTGAAGAGCGCTGTTATAGATTGCGATCCCCATCTCTGTCGTTGCCTTTGCTACTTCAAATAACCTATTTTCAACAGACTCGTATTCAAGACGTTTGGCCTCGTCAATTTTAAGGGCAAGCTCCTTGATGAACTTCGAATTAGCATCTGTTATCTCAAAGTCTTTTATGGTAATTGCATTGATTGCGTCAATTTCCCTTGCAGTAAAATCACGCTCAAGCTCAATCACCGCGCTTGCGGCCATCCCCCCGGGCAGGTCAAACCCTCTGGCCCCTACAGCGTTATAAGCTCTTCTCCTTGCCGCGTCCTGCGCCTCTCTTCGTGCCTCACTACTTCGAGACAGCATTGAGGCATACACAAGGTCAGGGAGGCCATTCCCGCCGTTAACAAGCTCGTTCTTTATCTGCTGACAAAGCTCATCTCCTGTGCATGATTCAAAAGCACTTGCGGAATAGTCAAAAGAAATATCTGGTTTGTCTGGTATCTTGGGCGCTATAAAAGACCAGTCAACATTTGCCTCAATGATATTAGGCTCAACAAATGTACTGTCAGGCCAATTGTCATTTAAACTTATTTCCGTTTCCGGTTGCTCCGGCATTGTATCCGGAAATGTCAACTCTGGTATGTCGCTTGTCACCTCCTCAAAATCAGGGCTATAAGACCCAACAGAAGCAACGATATTCCCAACAGATTCGTCTAGCTTTGTGGTGGTATCTGTAACATCAACCTTAAACTGATTGATGAGATCAATAATAACACTCTGTGGATCCCATACGCTCACATTCTTAGGTTTAAGCTTGTCTACAAAGTTTCCCATGTTAATATCCCTTTATGCCGCTGGGCCGTGGATTTGCCAAGACCTCAACATTATCTATCCGAATCATTCTTGAGGAAGTTATTTTAACAGTCCAGTACCTGCCTTGCCCTCTTCTGCCAATAGGCACAACGCGCCTTTGCAGCCCTTCCTTTATAACGGGCACTGTGTAAGCACGCCACGCTTGATTATCCACCTTCACGGACACGACAAATTCGTCCTTAGTATCGACCCCAACGTAGACTTTGCGTAGCCTTTTGCTATTCCTTATACCAAAATCTGTGGTCCCAAAAATCACAGTACATGGAACATCAAGATTAGCTTGCTCCCGACTGTTTATGAGGTGCAATCCGTCCTTGTTTGCGCCAATCGCTATCCCTGATTTTGTTTCACACAGCGAGTTAAACGAAAAGCCAGAGAAGGTTGTTGCCGCCTTCTCCCCTGCCCCGCCTATAATTGCCTGTACTACAATTGCGCTCATGCCCACCGTCCTGAAGTAGAAAAACCTGTAAGCTTACATTCAACATCGCCAGTTGCTGTATCTACGACTATCCCTTTAATCCCGGCCCCGAATGTTATTGTGTTCTCAATGGTTCCGGATCTCGGCATGTATACATGAAGCTGTGCTCCAAATGATATTTCATTATTTATTTTCAAAGCTCCTGACCCTGTTCCTTTCAACCTGCTCTTAAAAGCGACTCCCCCATTAAGATGAGCTGAGGCAATAGTAGAATTTAGACCAGCCCCAAGCTTGCCGGTAAACTTCACAGCTCCGTTAAGTTTGTAACTCGTTGGTGTTTCGCCTTTAATAGTTGATGAGTATGCAATTGCCCCTTCAAGAACAGCATCGTCGTGTGGGATTGCGTGTATACTCGATCTAAATGACGCGCCTGCTGTTAAGCGTCCTGTAAAGTAAGCACCTCTGTATGAAGCGCTGAATCCAAAATAGTTTGCAAGAGACGCTGCCTTTGGGGACGCTGCGTGCAATGTTGCATTGAACTGGAAAGCATTTGTTATCTCTGCGGGGATTGGTGGTTCCGAAGAGTAAATTGCTATCTTTCTAAGCCCTACGTCCGTTGCGTCTCCGTGGTTACTTAGTACTCTTATAACTACATACCTAAAAGTGCCGTTGTTAGGGGCTGTCGTTATATTAAACTCGTGCCTGTCAAGTGCTGAATGCTCAGGCAGGTTGTCTGTAGCCAGTAGCGTAAGGTCAGTAAGCACCGCTGGGTCAAGCTCGTTGAAAGCTGTAGCCTCGTTCGTGCCGTATATCTCAATGCTGTTAGCTCCCTTCGTGGACCATGACGCGGTACCGTCCGTGTAGAAGTTAACAAAAGCGAACGATGAAGGCCAAACAGCTGTGCCTAGATCAAAGTTTAACTTTTGCGGGCCATTGCTCACAGAAAGCCAAGCATGCCCGCCAGCTTGAAAGACTCTCCCTCGACAACCTATCCTGTGGTCAAGGGCATTTGGAGCAGCATAGTCTCCTGCTTTTTCTCCTGTAGCCTTTACGGTAGTAGCATCGTAAGCTGATAGTTCTCGCCTCGTTCCTGAAGTTACACCGTCCTCAGTGAAGAATTGTATCCTGCGAATACCAACATAGTTTCCGTCACCGCCATTATTCGCAATCCTTATGACATAATAATCATAGCTAATGCCGCCCTGATTAATAGGGAAGTCTTCGTAATGCTCTACATCTCCACCTTGGTGGGCCTGAAGAGTTATATTGCTAATTATGGTTAAATCTGTTGTGTCGCTGTATGTGTTGTTGTTATATGCCGTTGTCGAGTTCGTGCCATACAACTCAACGTCTCTTGCGCCTCGCTTTGTACTCCCACCGCTGTCATGATAATTGTGAATACGCACCATTACACTTGGCTCTATATTTGCACCAAGTGTTCTGGCCTGCTTGTACCTTATCTTTATTGCGCTATTATCACCGGCCCCGCTAAGGAACCCGTTATTATTAGCCGCTCCTGTAACAGGTAGAAGGACATCGAAAGCCCTGAAAATCTCGTTCCCTGTCGACGGGGAGGTGTTAACAAGCGACGCATCCCCATCAGCGCAATAGTTAAGGAAAAAGCCCATTCTTTAGCCCCTTAGCTTCCAGTTACTGTGATTGTCGCGTCTGTAATCGTTACAGTTTTACCAGTGGTCAGGGTTCTTGACCCGTCTATCACTAGATCACCAGTTGCATTGGTCGTTACAATACCGTCTTTCCATACTGTGGTGCCTGCAGCATTGGCAAAGAACCGAGCGTATCCAACGGTACCATCTGCAACAGCGTCACCTTTCCACGCCTCACCAGCTGCAATTTTCAGCTCGTGGGCTGTTAGTACGAAGTTCAGCCCATTAGCGACGTTTCCAGGCACAACAGCTGCCCCGTTGTTTGTTATGGTGGCAACAAGCGTTCCCGTGGCTGCTCCGTCAGTGTTTGCAGGTCTTGACCCTGTGTAAAATTTAATAAAACCACCAGCCAGACCGTCTTTATATGATCCAGCGTCAAGCAAGTAATCTTTAAATCCCGTGCTTAAATTCCAAGACATTTCTATTCTCCTGTTTGTACTATCAGCGATTCATCATAAAGGCAGATAGCACCGCTGGATTTACAACCTGCCATTTCAACTTTCTTATCAATTAAATTAACAATACTGCCAGAAGGCAGACATATACACGGCCCTGTAGTAGTTCCTATAAGAGCCGACGGGGTGTTAGTTTCAAACCCAAAGAATGACGGGTCAACAAGCTCTGCGTGCTGGCCCCATTCAATTGCTGGTTTATTAAAGACTTTCCTTGATGTCCATTCATGGGGGTCAAGCCCTGTAAGAAAATATATGCTTTCTTCCGTTGACACATACATTCCGTCTGCAGCCGGTATTATCATCACTATTCTACCGGGAAGATGTTCTCCGTTCCTTGCAGCGTCATAAATCCCAAGGTGCCCGAACTCCGTATAGTAAAGGACTTCTCCTATGCTGAAGTATATCCTTCCAGCGTTGTACGCAAGGTGGTTCGCTGGCGGTACTTCCTTAAAATCAACATGAGTATCAGCGTCAGGCCACGCGCTTTCTTTCCACGGCCAGCTTGTAAAGCCGCTATCTATCATGCCGTTTACATAGCCGTTAGTGTAATAAAGGGTTCCGTTTGCATTGCAAAAATCAAACCTGTAGCCTTTAGCAAGCCCTAACCTGATACCAGTCAACTCTACTGAAAGCAAAGACTCGTTCACATCTGCAACATAAATAGATGAATCTGCAACACGATCCTGCACAACAACAGCACGTCCATTGAACGGATAAAGAGAATGAAGCTCACCAGCGGTTAACAGCGTTGTCTTCCTGCGAGAAGCAAGCTCACCCGTTTTGTCAATTATAAAATTATCCGCCAGCTCAAGCCCTGATATTCCAGCATCAGGATTATAAGGTAGCCGGTGTGGTGCCGTCTTGTTATCAAGCCCTAATGACGACGAAAAGAGCGGTAAGTTAATCATTTAATTAGGCCACAACACAACGTTTTTTGGTCGTACCTTATACGCACGCCCCTCGGTAAGCGAAAGATAATCAAGCGACATTAAGTGTTCTGCATACTTCTCTTCGTGCTTGCTTGTGTTAATCTTTGCCCCGTCTGTTCCGTCTTCAATTCTGTTAAATATCTTAGCGCAAGCTAGATGGATCAAGGCCCAGTCGTAAGCGTCTGTGTTTTTGAACCCGTCGGGGAAACTGGTTGACACGTCTGTCATGTCAGCCGGGAACCTGTAATAAAAAAGGTCTATTGCAACAACGGCAGATGGCACGCCCTGATAAAGAAGGTTACGCCCGTTTGTCGTCACTCCTTCAACGTCTCCTGTAGTCATTGAAATAGGTCTTTTAAGCATCATTTCGAAGGTGCTTATATCTTCGTGTATATCAAGAGCTTTGCCGCCAGCGTGAGCCATGAAAAGGTTACGATGGAAAGTGGTCGGAAGGATTACCGCAAAGCCAGCCGTGATTGTATTAACAGTGCTATGCCCGTCTGCAAGGTCTGGCATGAGTATCTTTTGCGCCACGTCTCTTTGCGCCTGATTAAGATAGTCAAGATAAACTGCCCGGTCTGCATAATCCGGATCGTCAATTATATCTATAGCTTTTGCAATCAACTCTTGAGCATTCATATATTACCTTAAAAAATCCCGCCTCGCGTTCAAGAAAGCGGGATTTTGTTATTATTATCCAGCTGTATTAACAAACTCAGTCCAAAACTTGACTGTATGGTTTGCGTTAGCTGCATTGTTAGCGGTAATGGTCATAACCACGTCATGCTTGACAGGCACATCCTTTGCGTCTGCAAATACTTCCTGATTTGCAGTTGACAGGTTGACGCCAGTTGCAAAGAATGTAGGGGCATCACTTGCGCCCTCTTCACGGGAAACGTAACCAAGATTTACAGTTGCTGTGATTCCAGCCTCTGCAATCGCCCGGATGCGAAGGTAAGTATTATGCTCTGACATTTTGCGAAGCTTAACAACGGTATTGTTTGCCTCTGTACCTGAAAACATGTGCCGCATAGGATCGGCTGAAACATTGCCAAGCCCTGATTCACAGGTAGGGTCGGTGTATCCTTGAGATAACATTGTATTGATTCTCCTTAATAAAGATTAGATCTCTTGCAGGCTACAGATTAAGGCAACCTGCAAGGCATTGTTTTGCTGATGGTTTACG
>JAUTWP010046315.1:0-12997 GCA_033042655.1 Cyathermia naticoides
CACTGAGAAGGATCGATCCGACGACCGAACGCTTCAAAGGCGGGCGCGCTACGGTCTCGGCTACAGCCCGCTCCCCCCACTTCAGATCAAACAGAGAAGGGGCAATGATTTTACGAATGTGGAGGGCGCGACTGGTCCGATTAGTTGATGATACTATGTAAAAACTTAAAAAACCTAAAACAATATCTATGCAAATGAATGGAGAGGATCGGCAGTAAAAGGAAAACATATTAACGTGCTTATAAATATTATCAGAAAACGTGTTCAATGATCGCTAACAATTTGAAAGTACTACATGTCAGTGTGTTCCAGTCAATGTGTAAAACCAGGCAATATGTATAATGCCTGACAATTTCAGACAATATGTAAAGTAACTGATTCACTCAGGCAATCTGTATATTGTCTAAATATTTCAGACAATATACATATTGCCTGACCTTTCAAGGTACTTTTTAGACACATTGCCTGGAATGAAAGATCCATCATTCATTGACAGCAATTGCTATAAAGGTAAACACAACTTGTGATAAAATGCAATATTAGTTAATTATGTAATTTATTTCCCCAAATATCTCCACAAAAACATTCTCCAAAAAACAAACAATGACGAAAAGCTTGACAGTGCTCCACAACTAGTACGTCAAAGACCGTTGTATGTGCTGTCCTGTCTGTGGTAAAGTGCATATAAAAGATCCCTTGCTGCTTATCGAAAAGAGTAGCCTATGTGGCAGCAGTGAGTCCTTCTAAAAATGTATCAAAATGACCAAATGAATGACATCCAATAACCGATGATAAGATAAATATCAATGTGCACCAGTGGCGTTGTTAAACAAAACAAACTTTACTTTATATCATGGTGCAAACAAAACATTTTACAGTTTAACACGTGCATGGAAATATTAAAATTTTGTATTTTTCTACTTTTCAGGTGTTTTTCTCTTCATATATATTTAGTGCCAATGTTATGGTCAAAGTGGCGACTCGACCAGCAGAAAATCCAGTAAGTTTTTTAGATTTGATGATACAAAATTATATCAAAACTATTCTATGTGACATTTAATTACTGTAGCGAGTTGTTACATCAAGATCTCACTTTAGTTTTGTGATAATATATTTGCCCAGAAATAAATTCACGCAAGTGCCTTACTTCAAAGTGTGATACTACCATTAAGCTGTGGGTTCTGGAGGTTTATCAAGTGATTTCATTATCTATAGATATAGGGCTTTCAGAAAAACCATTAGTAGCCCACCCAGTTCGCATTGTAATTTAGATTTTGCAATTTTTGCATGAATATTTCCCACAAATATATTTCTTTTTACTGTATCATAATACACTTTAAAAACAACTAATTTATACACTAATTTAAATATTTCAGGTTGGCCTTTTTGCTAAAAAGTTACACTTGACTGGATTAATAAGAGATGTCCCCAAGCTGTCTCTGCCTGCCAAGCTAGTTTTTCCAAGGTAAGAAGAAATAATGACAGTGTCAATTGAAGTTGTTCATACTGCATTAGTTTGCACTTAGTAACAATTAATATAATCAGATTTATTTCTATTTTAGGATTCATGTATATAACTGCAGGTACGGTTCCATGGGGGGACGCACCGGCCCGCGCCCCCCTAAATTTAGCAATTTTTTTACGTTGTAAATAATTTTGGGAACGTTTGTGGCACTTAGGTTTGTTATTGCACGCCTCCTCCTCCCCCCTCTAAACTGAGACATTATTTTGCCATGCTTTGGTGAGGAGATGTTAAAGTAATATTTACACATCTAAATATGTTTGGAATGGAGTTATGCCCCTTGCTATGTTATATATTTGTAGGTGTCTATATTTTGATTTGACTAGATTTTTAGTCAAATATTGTAGACAAATATATTTTATTTTTTGTTAATTTTTATTTTTCAGTTCTCAAAATGCTAGTCATTTTTCCATGCTCGGGTTAGGAGATATTGTAAGTATATTAAATTGATATTTATATTAATATTTAGAAAATCTGTGATTATTTTAAACAATTTATTCATAAAGCTAACTTTGTGTGTGTGTGTGTGAGCGAGCGTGCGTGTGTGTGTGTTTACATGTGTACATGAATGTGTGTGCTCCATTTGTCAGGGTATTATTAATGCTGTATGTTTCTTTGTTTTAATTGTGCAATGCTATATTATTAACATGTTGTCTGTTTGAATCAGTTAATGTTCATAGCTGGTGTTGATTTACAGTTTAATAGCTACATTGTATGTTAACATGTTTTTTTTTAATTGTGTAATGCCATATAACTAACATGTTTTCTGTTTGAATCAGGTGATGCCGGGGCTGTTGTTGTGTTTTGTCCTGCGTTACGACACTTACAAAAAAGCACAGTTAGCATCTGCGGAAACAGGAGTTCCTCCACCATTAACCTATGTTCAAAAGATCACATATTTCCACTGCTCACTTTTAGGATATTTTCTTGGTGAGTTATTTTATATCAGGGGTGCACAGATTGTGCGTACGACTGTTTCGTTCGTGTGAGGGTTAAATATTACATAACGTGTGGGGTGAGGGGTGTAGGTCCAAGTATTATGCACTGTTATCGTTTAACATTACAAACGTTAGTGGGGGAAAAGGAATGTCTAGTTTTGATATTTAATGGCCCCTTAAAACAGAAAAAACAACTTAATAAAGGTTGTATTTTTTCTTGTTATATTTCTTGTTTCCTGTCATATTTACCTGTCTTGATATGTGAATGTTTATTAATATATTTCATGTGTTGCTATGTTTATTAATATATTTAATATATTGATGTGTTTATTAATGTATTTCATGTGTTATATGTTTATATAATAATGTGTTATATGTTTCAGGTTTACTCACAGCGACAGTTTCATCTGAAGTGTTTAAAGCGGCACAACCAGCATTACTTTATCTCGTGCCCTTCACATTGCTTCCTCTCCTCTGTATGGCTTATCTTAAGGTAGTTATCTCCCTTTGTAGGTCAAAGTTTAATGTATTACAATGCACTCTGTTCAAACCGGCATCCGTCTAATCCATGAATCTGTCTCAACAGGATTAATTTTTCAATCCCAAATTGACTTTTAACACTAGAAAACCTCTGTCTAATCCAGCACTGTCTAAACCAGCATATTTTTCTGGTCCCATACAGATCCGGTTTAGACAGTCCACTGTATATGAATTTATACATCAAAGAGATGTACAGTGGATTCTGTCTAAACCAGCATTTGTTTGATCAAAATTGCTGTGTATAAATCAGAATGATTTCAGTCCCGTCCAACTCTGTAACTCTGAATAAAATTTGTCTATTCTGGAACTCTTGTCTAAACCAGCATATTTTGTTGATCCCAAATAAATCTGGTTTGGACAGAGTCCACTGCAAATTATTTCTTTTTAAATAATTATATGAATAATATATGACATTTCAAAAATTAGATGTAAACTCTGTTAAGTTGCATGTATCCAGGTATATGTTGGCAGGGAACATTTTGTTTTGAAATTTTTTAGTTAACAACAATTGTAAATTGATTAGCAGTTGCTCATTTTATGTACCATTATTTATAAAATACTATAGTAATTTCTGAAACTTGTATATTGATTTGCAACAAGATATTGATCAAAGTGCTCCCTCATATATCACAAAAACCTGACAAACTTCTTTAAAACAGATTTCAGTTTTTATGTTATATAGGTTCAATAATAATTATGGTTGTCCCAATATGCTGTTGCAAATGGGTGAAACATTCCCGCAGCGACGTTAAACTAAATATTCACTCACTCACCCGATATAGATCTATAATGTGAAAGATGTAACTTTACCGTATATTGCTTTGTATTTCAGGGTGATCTACGAAGGATGTGGTACGAACCTTTCATACAGCCTGTTCCTCCCAAGCATCAAGAAGTGTAACATTAGGAATCGCACGAGAAACAAGCATTTTACAAGTTACAGATATACTGGTTTTATGTGAAACAAGAGAGAGTTGGAACAATGCACAATGTCTTCGGCTTTGACTTATTCACGAGATGATGGTTTTTAAAATGGAAATGATAATTGTTTTATCTGTGTATATCGGAATATTGTCACACCATTGAAACATTTAAGTAGTGCTGTGAGATTTCATTTGGATTGGGTGTCGGTGAAAAGCTAGTGTAAGAAAAGCTTGGTTGCCATGGGTAACTTAAAATGTGACTGCAATTCTGAGGATATCACAATACAAAGATAATGAAAAGGAAAGGTTTTGGAGTTTTGTTACAACATGGATGGCAATGGATGAATTTGGAAATGGATGGATTGATTTAAAACCTGTGAAACTTAATTGTCATCGTTAGATATTGAGATTGGAATACCAGAATGAAGTGAAAGTTTATGAAAATCATAAAGAATTGGGAAGAAAATTTCATCAGTTAATTCTTTGTGTTTAGATATTTAAACAAAAAGAATGGAAAATTTGCGAGTGGTTGCTACACATAACAATACCGAGTGAATTTATTCCATTTTATAGATAGGAAGTGATGATTTCAAAGTGACCATGTCATTTTCATTCATGACCTCTAGTTTTGGTTTATGGCATTTCATTATGCTATTCCAATTGATGACACCTAGACTGGACTTCTTGTTTATAACATTTAGACTCACACTCTGGCTTATGACATCAGATAAAAATCATTGAAATCTCCAGCATGAGTTTTAGTTGATATGAAGGAAACAAAAAGGTTCAAACTTTGATTGAAAGACTATTTTTGTACAAATGATCAGTTTGAATGTAATCAAAGAAACATGATCCTGACAAAATGACATATTTGACTAGTGATAGCAAAGCTGGTTAATGTTGGAGAAAAAGACGATTGAATACAACATACTGTGAAACTTCCTGGATACAGGAAAAATAAAGACATAAAGACTGGAAGATAATGTATAGAAGTGAATGGTATTACCTGAAAATCTTCACAATTATCTTATAAAACAACGTGTGTTTCACAAAACAACTAGAAGTCAGTGAAATAAAGACTAGCTCGCTTGCTAGGGCATCACTAATTGTATTACTGAGTTCATCAACAACTACAAGTCATTAAAATAAGGCCTATCTAGCTTGCTAGGGTATCACTAATTGTATTGCTGAGGTCATCAAGATCTAGAAGTCAGTGAAATAAAGACTAGCTAGTTTGCTAGGGCGTCACTAATTGTATTGTTGAGGTCATCAACATCGGGAACTGGACTGTAAATACTTTTAACATGCTTACGTCACAAAGTATTCAAGCACTTCAACATAGGGGCTAAAGGCACATTCATAAGAATCATCTAAAGGGCCAGTCATTGAAACTGTATATTGATGTCTTTAAACAACTTGTTGCATAGTTTTGTGGGAATTTGTGTCCAGTCATTGTCATATGAGTCCAGTCATTGTCATATGAGTCTTGTAAAAAGTTGATCTGATACTTCTATGGTTACATATTTGTCATGAATTCACATCGAAAAAAGAAAGCATCCTGTACCTTGCTTCCACAAACATGTAATTCCCATCATATGTCTTGTATGTTGTAGACAAAGCATCAAATACCTGGCTTCCATGGTAACAAATATGTAATTCCCATCATATAAGTCTTGTATGTTGTAGACAATGCATCAAATACCTGGCTTCCATGGTAACAAATATGTAATTCCCATCATACATCAAATACCTGACTTCCATGGTAACAAATATGTAATTCCCGTCACCCAAGTGTTTATATGTTGTAGACAAAGCAGCTAATACCCGGCTTCCAATTACAAATCTGGTGCCATATGCATGAAGAGTATATAATGCATTTAACCGCGTTTATTCTCTAACCAGCGGACATCGTGCATGAAGGTAAAGAGAGTTAAAACATGTTTAAATGTATACGGCCTTCGTACATATGACTCCTGATGATTTTGCCCTCAAGAAATGTCATACAAGTCTTGTCTATTGTTTGTAGTTCAAGATGAATGTGCAGCTTTTGTCTGGCTTCCACAGGTTCAAATCTTGTCAAAAGCTTGTGTACAGATCTTGCATTATTATTTATTATCTAATATATGTATGTTTTCTTATTAAGGCAGGACTTGTCTATGAGTTGGTATTTGTATCATGAGTGATAGTAAAATTATGTCTGTATTTAATTTTAACATTTATTTATGGTATTTGTTGGGTCAGGAGCCTTGTGAATTGCCATCTAGTAAGCTAAATGTCATTAGTTTACTATTTATTGCAGTGTCGTAAGATGAAAATATTACAAAATTTTGTCAACATGTTAAAGTGTATTTGCATTGGTTTTGCCTAAGTTTGGAACATTTTCTGTTCCAACCAAAGGTCCACAACTGGTTCATCAAAGACTGCAGTATGTACTGTCCTGTCTGTAGGAAAGTGCATATAAAATGTCCCATGCAGCTTATCAGAAAGAGTAGCCAATGTGGTGGCGGCAGAATTTCACAGAAACTCAGATTGGCCATAATTTTATTTGACATCCAATAGCCGATGATTAAAAAGCAATCAATGTGCTCTTGTGGCATCATTAAATAAAATCATTTAAAAAAAAAAATCCAATATATGAAATTGGTAAAAAAAAGTTATTTGTATTTGCTATCACAATTCACTATTAATTGTATAATTATAAAAAGATAATACATTCAGTTTTGCTAGCTGACAATTCACCAGGCAGTTTTAGTTGTAGCATCTTAGAAAAAATCTTAGAAAAACAAATTGCATACATGATGTTATATTTATACCAGCAGGTTATAGTAGAAGCACTGACAGGTTTAATTCATGTCTTAGCAGAACTCCATCAAAGATTATTGGTTCGAAATGTACCAGCCATGCTTCATATCTAGGTAGTCTGTTAATAGTTATAACCCTGACACAATATTGTGGCATCATATTTGTATGACGCATAATGCTCTTCTTCATACACAAAGAAAACAATTTTGTGTAAAATTGTCATAAATTTATGCTTTACATGTTTGTTTGATTAATAATGAGTGAAAAATTGTCATAAATTTATGCTTTAAGTTAGATTAATAATGAGACAAATAACAAAGTTGTTTTATTAAAATTACAGATGTGAAACTAAGGCTAAGAATTTGGTGCCAATAAGCTCTGACTGGTCATAACAATGAACTGAGCTTACTTTTAAACACTGTGTGACTTTCAAACACTGTATGTTGGAACTGGGCAGACTTTACCTTTTAACAATCTGTTTAATACTTATGGATTGCTTACATCCAATTCGTAGACTAATGATTTTTGTTTGGTCTTGGTAATTTGTTGTAGTTCTTTGTGATACCTCCGAGTTTTATGTTTCATTGTTATGAGTACATCATGTTGTCAGAAGTGATCATCTTTACCATTGTCATTACCACTCATCTTACACTCCTGTACAACAGAAACACAACAACACAGAAACACAACAACACAGAAAAACAACAAAGACACAATACAGTAAAAACCCTCCAAACTGGATGCCCACAGAACCAAGTAAAACATCCCATTTGTTAGAGGTGTCTGGCTTTCAGAGGTTGGATTTACACTAAATGGACACATTGAGAAATCCTTCCAAACTGACATCCAATAAACATGGAAGTACCCCACACAAGTCGTAACATTTATAAACAAACTTCAACACCACTGTTAAGTCTTATGGTTAATGCCTGCAACAGAAACCCAACAATACCAGAATGGAGGGAATTCTTACATCATTTTTTATTATACCAATTCCTTATAACATGCATTTGAAAGTAATCAGAATATATGTCATATGCCTGTCTTTCGGTAGGCTGCCACAGAACTACATTATCTTCCTTTAAAAAAAGTCTGAAATTGGGAAACTTTTCTAATGGATTTTTTTTTTTTTATGTCAAATTAAAAATGTGAAGGGGAATGTGACCTGACCTAAATTGTATGGTAGATTAATCCCAGTTTTTAACTCTGTCTAAACACTTCTTTATAATAAATCTACAATCACATATTAATCCCTGGGAAGCGTGATGTAGCTCAGTCAGTAGCGTGCATGCCTTGGAAGCAGTCCGTCGTCGGATCTGTCCTCAGTGGACCCATCTGCAGTTTATTTTCTGTTCCAACCAGTGCTCCACAACTGGTTCATCAAACACTGTGGTATGTGCTGTCCTGTCTATGGGAAAGTGCATATAAAAGATCCCTTGCTGTTTATCAAAAAGAGTAGCTGCAGCAGGTTTCCTCTAAAAGAAATGTATCAAAATTACCATATGAATGACGTCCAATAGCCGCTGATAAGATAAAAATCAACGTGCTCTAGTGGTGTCGTTAAATAAAACAAACTTTACATGGGTTATTCTTTTTCATAATCAGAAAAAAGTACTTCATGTGCACTTTCCCACAGACATGACAACACATACCACAGCCAAATGCAAATGTGTCCACTGAGAAGGATTGATCCAACGACCAACAGCTTCACAGACAAACACTCTAGCTCTACTTTTAAGATATGTCTATTTCTTCATTCTGGTGGAGCAAGATACAGCTCAAGAAGTAGCAAGTCCGCTTGTCAAGCAGTTGGTCATCGGATCAATCCTTCACAGTGACCCATTTCCAGTTTCTTTCATTCCAACCAGTGGTCCACAACTGATTTATCAAAGGCTATTGTATGTGCTGTCATTTCTGTGTTGAAGTAAATATAAAAGACACCTTGCTGCTTATCAGAAACAGTAGCCTATGTGGTGACAGCATGATTCCCTAAAGAAATATGTCATAATGACCATATGTTTGACATCCAATAGCTGATGAAAAGATAAAAATCAGTCGTCTATTCCTTCATTCTGTTGGCATCGTTAAATTAAACAAACTTTTTTCTTTTTTTCCTTCATGCAACAGAGCCTCGTGAAAGTGAACAAGTTATTTTTTTCTTGTATCTGTAGTTCCACTAATTCTCAGAGTATTACACAAAATGACACAACTATTTTAAGCTGTGTGATCATCCACTTACCTGGTTTTTTTATATATTAGATCTACCATCAGTGCAACAGCTCTGAATTTCACATTAATTACATTAATTAAGTTTATTTCCTGGCCAAAAAAATTGAATCCCGCCTACAAGTCTGCTCCTTATATTGAAACATGACATCTTGTTCTAATTAGTGGCAATTAGGACTAATAATGCTTTTCTGATAGAACCAATTACACTGAACGTGGAATGGCACAGTGGAAAAGCAACATACCATGTTGGATAAAACTCAAATTGATTTAAAACAAAAAAAATACCATCTCAAAAACAATTGTACCCCAATTTTTCATATTTGTCAACCATTCTCTTGAAGAATTCCAAAACAGTTGCACCATCACCCACACTCCAGTTGCTACTGGGCTGCCGGAAACTCAATTGTTTCTGTTAGTGCGACCTTGCACCCCTCCCCACCCTTTTTGCGGTGGATGGATAAAACCATAAAATGAATCATGGAGAAAGTTTTGTTTGATTTAACAATGCCAATAGAGCACATTGATTTTTATCTCTCGGTGGCTAATGGACGTCATTCATATGATAATTTTTTTAGAAGAAACCTGCTGCCACCGCTTAGGCTACTCCATTTCCTGCAGCCATGACAGCACTTATCATGGCCTTTGATGAACCAGTTGTGAACCACTGGATGGAATGGAAAATAGCCCAAACTGCAGCTGGGTCCACTGAGAAGGATCGATCTGATGACCGACCGCTTCAAAGGAGGACATGCTACCGACAGAGCTATATCCCACTATCTGCGTCCTGGAGATGTGTCTGCTATAACAGCCTGGGTCTGAACATAGATGTTAAACACTATGACCTGACAACCTATCAGAAAAAGTAACCTACATAGCATCGGAAGGTTTTCTCAAAAAGGAAGACAAAAAAGCGGTGTCAGAATGACCATATATTTTACATCCAATAGTCTACGTTCTAGTGGCATTGTTAAATAAAACTAATTTTATTTTATTTGACCAGAAAGTAGAGTGGACTGTCTAAATCAGATTCACTTGGAACCATCAACATATGCTGGTTTAGACAGATTTTATCCAATGTTATGGAGCTGGACAGGACTATTTTCCATTCCAACCAGTGGTCCACAACTGGTTCATCAGAGGCTGTGGTATGTACTGCTCTGTCTATTGAAAAGTGCATATAAAAGATCCTTTGCTGCTAATCAAAAAGAGTAGCCTATGTGGCAGCGAGTTTCCTTCTAAAAAGTGAGTCATAATGACCATATGAATGACGTCCAATAACAGATAATAAGATAAAAATCAATGTGTTCCATTGGTATCGTTAAACAAAAACAAACTTTACTTTGGACAGGACTTTGAAATCGGATTAGACAAATGATGTAGACCCTGTATTAGGTATACATATATGGTATTTAAGATACACAATCTCATCCTGGGTAGGGCATCCGGAAGAACACTTGAACACTTTTGTGATGTAAGCACGTAAAAACTCTTTCCATTCCATTAATTGCAGAAGAAATTCATAGATCAAATAGGCAACCGTTTTACTATAGGAAGCAATTTTTATATGGCCTTTCCCTATATCATGACTAGATAAGATATAGTGTGGTTCATTGGTTGAAATAAGAAATTACCACTGAGATGTATGAGTCCAATGACCTATTACACCTAGCCAGATCCTCTATGACTGAGGTAAGAACTGAGGTAAGAACGCTCCCACCAATCCATGACCACTATTTAAAGGGGCATAACAAATGTTAGGCTAGAGCTGATTTGAAGTTACACATATATAGCTGGCAAGTATTGATCTATGCTGAATTGGCTGTGTGTGATGGAACAGGTGCCAGGACTATTACGGAGTACTATGTGAAGATATATAGCTGCACAGATTCAACTTTCAGACATTCTGGTAAGATACCCATTTCTTATTTTGTTTTATAATAATAAGTAGTCTTTTTAAAATAAAACTGATGTATGGTAAAAAAAAGATTATTTGTTTTATAATACATCTATTACATTAAAATTATTTTTCTTTTTAAATATTACTGCGGCAATTAATTTGTTTTAGCTTTTGTTTCATAACATTAGTTTAAGGTGGGGTTTTTTAAATAGTACTGATGTAGCTTTGGTTTTATAATTCATTATTCCCCTTTTTTAACTATTATTGAGGACATTGTTTTTAGCTTTTGTTTTATAATAATTTTTAATACATTAAAAGTTTGTTTTTTAAGTTACTGATTCCTGCAACATATTTTATCTTATGTTTTATTATACATTGTACATTAAAAGTATTTCTTAAATATTTTTGATGCAAGTACATGTACCTTTTTTAGCATTTGTTTCATAATATTACATTAAGTCTTTTTTGTATTACTGATGCAAGTAATTTATTCAACTTGTTTCACAACATTAAAGTGATAAATTATAGTATATAACAGTGGCAATGTTTTCAACTTTTGTTTCATAATATACACCTGGACATTAATTAACCACCACCCATTTTTCTACAAAGACAAAACTCTTGCCATAAATCCACTGAATCATGTTTGAGACATCATTTTGTGTAAGTAATTGATCCACCTGTACAGAATATAGCAGTTTGATGGCTGCATTGCATCAGGTTTGTCTCTTGATTAAATCCGATGTTTCATTATGACAATGAAAAGAGGAGTAAAGGTTGCCATGCTGTCATGAGGCCGTCCCAATAGCTATTGAAGTTTTGGACTGTGTTGTCATTGTAATAATAGCTACTGAAGTTTTGGACTGTGTTGTCATTGTAATATTAGCTATTGAAGTTTTGGACTGTGTTGTCATTGTAATATTAGCTATTGAAGTTTTGGACTGGGGTTGTCATTGTAATATTAGCTATTGAAGTTTTGTACTGTGGTTGTCATTGTAATATTAGCTATTGAAGTTTTGTACTGTGGTTGTCATTGTAATATTAGCTATTGAAGTTTTGAACTTTGGTTGTCATTGTAATATTATAATGAAACTTTTAAAACAGAGTCATTAATACAACTTTCAAGATCATAGTTACTTTGGCTTTTTTTTTTATCTCAAACCAGTACTTTCCAAATGGTGTTACTAACTCACTTAAACTATTGAACATTGCTAGCCTTGTTTATGTCTGTGTTGGTCAATAGACTCATCTTTCAGATAACGTTCAAGTTTCAGTCATATTTTACACTAGGTATGAGTAAGATAATTTACATACACTGGCTTGGAGATGTGTCTGCTATAGCAGCCTGGGTCTGAACATAGATGTTAAACACTATGACCTGACAACCTATCAGAAAAAGTAACCTATATAGCGTCGGAATGTTTTCTCAAAAAGGAAGACAAAAAAGCGGTGTCAGAATGACCATATATTTTACATCCAATAGTCTATGTTCTAGTGGCATTATTAAATAAACTAATTTTATATTATTATGAAACTTTACAAATCTCAAAACTATGATATTTGTAAAATATCCTAAAAGTTTCAAGTCCCCACACCATATACTTTTTCTGCAGTCGGATAATTAAAAACAAAAGTAAACAAATGCTATGGCAGAACGTCGCCATTTGCGACACAGACAAGATATATCTGCCTATCAATCAAGTATCAATGGAAGGCGTCTAGTATGTTTTGCACCAATGTGGTGTTAGCCTTTACAGTCTTGTTCTGAATAGACTGGGAGATTGACGTTTGATTTCTTGATGCCCTATCATGGAATGCAACTAGAGAGATAAAACAATTATTGTGACACAATTGCTTCTTCCACGTAATCTTAATAATCCTTATTTGTTTCTGTATTTGCGTTCTTGGCCTTCACCTGCCCCATTATTTACTAGTAGAATCTGTTCTTTATTTTCTCAATAAGGTGGTAGACTTTCCCCCCATGTTCCACTTTTTATCGGGGAATTAACTTATAATCCTCACACCACACCAGCCCCGTCGGATCGATCCTTCTCAGTGGACCCAACTGAAGTTTGGGCTATTTTCCGTTCCAACCAGTGCTCCACAACTGGTTCAACAAAGGCCGTGGTATGTACTGTTCTGTCTA
>JAUTWP010046426.1:0-12997 GCA_033042655.1 Cyathermia naticoides
CACACCAATGATTTGCCTCCATTCTGCAATCACACCAATGATTTGCCTCCATTCTGCAATCACACCAATGATTTGCCTCCATTCTGCAATCACACCAATGATTTGCCTCCATTCTGCAATCACACCAATGATTTGCCATCATTCTGCAATCACACCAATGATTTGCCTCCATTCTGCAATCACACCAATGATTTTCCTTCATTCTGCAATGTTTGTGCCTCCCTTCTGCCTCATTTTAGCCACCTTTGAGCAACCAACCTCCTTGGCGACCTTTGTGCGACTGTTTTGTCAATGTTCTCAAATATACGGTGACTATGAAATCCATGGTAATGTCTGATCCTCCTTTATACCACCTTTGATCGACCCTGACAACCGTTCTGCCTCCTTTGAGCATGCGACGGCAAACTGGCACATTTTATGGTCGCACAAGAAAGGCACAAAGGTCACCATCTTGTGAAAAGGGGCCTTTAAATCTTCATTAGATGTAAGCATGAACATTTATTTTATTTAACAATACCACTAGAGCATATTGTTTTTCAATCATCAGCTCTTGGACCCCCTCCCACCCCAAAAAGAAGAAGAAAAGAGTTAAACCATCCAACTAATCTGTTAAAATGTGATATGTAACAATTATAACTACAGTGCACTCTGTCCAAACAGAAATCTGTTTAATACAGAAATCTGTCCAAACAGGATTCATTTTTCAGTCCCAAATTGAATTATAACACTAGACTCTGTGTAATCCAGCACTCTGTTTAATCCAGCATATTTTTCTGGTCCCATAAGGATCTGGTTTAGACAGAATCCTCTGTATGTGTTAGCTACCAGGAATTCTTAGGTTTAAATCCATCCGAATTGCTGCTCGATATTAATAAACAAAAAGTCCTTTTCTTTTAGGTGACTATAATTTCACTATTGTTTTCAGTTGTGTGCTAAAGAAGGTGCTAGAGTTATTGCTACTGACATCGATGGTGACAAACTCAAAGAACTTGATGGAATTCCAGGTTAAATTGTTTTATACATATAATGATAAAAACATGTTCTTGTATTTATACAGGAATTCAAACTCATGTTTTGGATGTTTTATATGTGATTTATTTTCTGGATGTGATGGATGTTTTTGATAAGATAAATGTTTTGGATAAGATAAATGTTTTGGATGAGATAGATGTTTTAATGGGATGGATGTTTTGAATGTCAATGATGTTTTTGTAATTCAGGAATAGAGACACATGTTCTTGTACTTATTCAGGAATAGAGACACATGTTCTTGTACTTATTCAGGAATAGAGACACATGTTCTTGGTGTGATGAATGTTTTGGGTGTCTTGTACTTATTCAGGAATAGAGACACATGTTCTTGATGTGATGAAGACGGCAGATATAGAAAGTTTTGCTAAGAAGATTGACAGAGTTGATGTCTTATTTAACTGTGTTGGGTAATACTCTGATTTTTTCCTTTACCTTTTCAAACTCAACTGATACTTTTCTTTCTTCCATCTGTCCTGTATTGGCTTCCCCAGTACTGAGTGACTAAATATTTAATATTATTTACTGTAAACCGTATTAATATAACATGTTTTTTCTGAATGTATACCTTAGTTTGCAATGTTTAAATTTTGCAAATGACCATTGACATCTCCAAAAACAATTGTGGTAAAAGACAGCTCATTGTAATTGTTATAAAGTTTAAAGTTAAATATTTAATGTTTTATTTTTCAGGTATGTGGGGATTGGTACAATTCTTGACTGTGATGAAAAAGACTGGGATTTCAGTTTTAATATCAATGTGAAAAGCATGTATCAAATGTGTCGCCAGTTTATTCCAAAGGTATGCTATTTACATATGTTTGATTTATGCCAAAAGGTTTAGAAGCAGCTTAATGTGCTTAATCCATAAAAGTGCAAGGTATATGGAACAAATATTTTCAACTATAGAAGGTTGGATGGTTGGTTGCTTACATCCAATTTCGGTTCAAGCATCCTGTCATGGTCACACAAATCAGCTTCCTGAGCCATCCGTACAGGACAAATATTAATGTTAGTACAAGAGAGAAAACCTGCTACCACCACATAGGGTACTTTTTCAGATAAGCAGCAACAGCTCTTTTATATGCACTTTCCCACATACAAACACAAACCATGGGCTTTATTAAACCAGTTATGAAAGCACTGGTTGGTGTAAGTGGTTACACCTTCCCAATTAATGACTCTTACTACAAATCATTTAGTTAACATGGTAAGTGAGGTGACTTGTCTGTATATATTGTTTTTCACATACTAGTAGAACATATTTTGTATTGCTGTACTTCATATATTGCATATTTATATTTGTTTTTATTTTAGATGATCAGCCAGAATGGTGGAAGTATAATTAACATGTCATCCATTGCATCCAGTATTAAAGGTAAATTCATGTGTCTATCTGTCTGTCTGTCTGCCTGTATGTGTCTGTATGTATGTCTGTATCTGTCTGTCTGTCTGCCTGTGTGTGTCTGTATGTATCTGTCTGTCTGCCTGGGTGTGTATGTCTGTATTTATGTGTATGTATGTATGTATGTATACATGTATATATGTCAGCCTTTGTCTGTCTGTCTGTCTTTTTGTTTATTCACCTATCTATGTGTTTAACTTGTTAGTGTAACTCACAGGTGCAAATTGTTTAAGATTACAAATGTTTTTTTTTAATTTATTTTTTATTGAATGAATGAATTAATACATTGTTAGAATTAATTAATAAAATTATAAATAAATAAAATGAATATACAAAAAGTATTTAATAATCAAAATGGTAACTAAACAAATTCACAAAGAGAAGAGAAAAAGGACAATGTAGGACTATACACATGTACTTTAATAAAATAAAAAACCCACACTATATTCCTGAATTAGTATGCTGACTTATTAAATGCACATCAAACATCATCAAATCAATATGAACTCTTATTTATGAACCTGTTGTATTTTTGTTTTTACATTATTACTGGATCAATAAACAAGTTAATTTAGAGTTATTTTTATATGGATTTGACAGTGTGTTTCAATTGATTATATTACAGCTGCTTCAAACAGATTTGTATATGGGGCCACAAAGGCAGCTGTGATTGGCATCACAAAATCACTGGCACTTGATTTCATTCAACACAACATTCGAGCCAACTCAATTTGCCCAGGTCAGACAGTCAATGTTTTAATGTCATCTTTTCCAATTACTTAATTATAGCAATACATGTTTTTGCTGTTAAAAAACAACATTACTTATAAATATTTTGTTAGGAATGTATATTTTGGTACATTCAATACGTTTCAATATGTATTGTAAAGGGGTGAAGTTATATTATAATCATCTGAGGAGGCACATGTGCAGGAAGGGGCGAGGTTACCGGGATCAATTGTGTTTTACAAGTATTGTACTCAATCTTATTTGGGGAAATGTTATACAGTCAAACAGGTCTGTCTTAACCAGCCACCTTAGGGAGTAACAAAAACTAGCTTCTTCAGACAGGTGGCTGCTTAATACAGGTTATATTGTACTAAATTAGATCATTTGGTAGAAAATAAAGGTTACCTTTGAAGACAGGTGGCTGCTTAATACAGGTTTGACTGTACATTATGGACCCTGCAAAAATGTGTGTATATGCCTGGGTGATCTCTGTAAAAAGAACATTTTAAAATTGTTTAATTGTTATTGTTGTCATGTTCTAAATAGTGGCAGATTTTAAATTAGCAATATTCCATTTGTTTTTCAGGCACAATAGATACACCATCGCTCCAGGGAAGACTAAATGCCATGCCAAACCCTGAAAAGGTAATTCATAGTGGACACTAGCAGGGGTGGATCTACGATTTTCTGTAAGGGGTGGTGGTAGATGTGATGTCAAAGTCTGAACATGTGAGCTGAAGGTGCATGCTTCCTTGAAAAAATTGAAGTGAAAGTGCCGTAGATACATTTTCCTGCCATTTGAGATTAAATATAAACTGGCAAGAGTACAAAAAGTCCATATCTGTCATGATTCCATAAACATTTCAAATGTTTTGTATGTTAAAACATTCCATAAACATTTCAGGGTAGAAAGGATTTCCTAGCACGACAAAAGATGGGTCGGTTTGGAACAGCAGAAGAAGTAGCTCAGTTAGTTCTCTACTTAGCATCTGATGAGGTTTGTATATTATTAGTGTTCATACAATTAAACACAAGTTTGCACTTTAACGTCTTTGAATGACGTCATATAATGTAACTCACATATTACGTCACTAAAGGACGGCTTGCAGGATAAAACACTGTTCAGTGTTTGGGTCTATGCATCATTTATAACCATTGACTTCCTAAGATAAACAGTTTATCGCCATCAGCTGATGATTTTTTTGCTTTTTCAAAATAAAATGTTGTTCATTAAATGCAGTTTTGTTGACAAACAGTGTTTGTTTTTGGTACAGATATTTTTATTCATGAGTTCTTTTTATGTTAGCAGAAGGAAAAACTTCTAACATGTTCATTAAAATGATCAGCTGATTAGAGGACATATTCATATGACGCCAAATGGTTTCATGGTGTTGTGAATGTTTACTATGTGGAGTGTTTTCCTAAATTTCTTGGTAATAGGTGGGTAATAAATAGAATACTACACTCTGACTCTTTTGATACCATTTATCTTATAACTCGTTTTAAAATCGCATCTAACTCGATTTTTGATCATTAGATATTTTAAAAACAACTCATAAGATAAATGGTATCAAACGAATCATTGTGTAGTATCCTATTATTCTTATTTGTAAATATAACTTAGTTTTAGTATGTTTTTATTTCATTGCTAGCTACGTACATAACTAGTTTTGTAAATCTGCTGCACATTAAATAAAATGTTTTATTTTTTAGTCTGCATTTACCACTGGTCAGGAATTTGTCATAGATGGAGGCTGGAGTGTGTAAAGATTGCCATGGTTCATCAGCACATTGAAATATCTTTATCAGTAGTTTTATTACATTATCTGCAATCAATTACTGCACTAAAATCTAAGTCAAAATAACGAATGTATTTCTATATTGTATAAGAGTATCAAAACAATCCATATTTAATTATAAAAGATACATTGTTTTTTGTCAGATGTTTGTAAATAGATTTTGTGATTGAATTACAATGGAGAATGTATGATACTAGTCTTAAAATTGTGCAATTTGTATTTTACTCAGGCATTTTTTCTAATATGTTGTTGAATAGGCTATTATAAACAATATGTTAAATTTTACTGGTATACCATTTTTAATTCAATGTTTTTTATTATACTATTTTCAATATGTACAACATTTTACCCAGACTAAACCCAAAGAAATCTTACTACACAGATTTGTGTTAAGTTGTGGTTATTACCATTACCTGAACCAATGATTGGTAATAAAAGTTTGTTTTTCTCTAATTGAAAAATATCTAACTATATTGTAGTAAAGACAGATACTTGTATATTTTCATTGGGATTCAGGTTCTCAGCTTTGATGCGACTTTATCAATGTGTTTTGTGATAGCGTATGTATGAAAGCATGTTATAGTTAAATCATGAAACTAGTCATCCTAGTCATTGACAATAACACCTCTTTTATATTGATGTAAACACTATTCATGTTGAACGACTATTGAAATACTTAAACTATTGACATTGAACGACTATTGATGTTGAAATACTAGATTGTTCATTTTAATAAGTATTAAAGAAACTGTTTTATACAAAAAATAGTTTTTGTATTTTGTTTCAACTTCATGTTATAAACGTTTTAGCTAAAATTTCGATCTTTAAAATTTAAGTTCAATGTAACTTTCAGGTAACTAATTAGCTAACCAAATAAACTGACCCCCAAATGAAACAATACCAAGATTCTGATAGACTACTGAAGAAAAAACAAAACATGTTGCATGTTCAAAAGATATATATGTTATAAGAATGAAATTTTGTTCACAACATACCAAAATATCATTCTAATTAAAAAATTCATTTAACATGTAATGGTGCATATTCATGCTTTGGTTTTTCTTCAGTAGTCTGATAACTTGGTATCGTTTCTTTTGGGGGTCAGTATAGTTATGCAAACATCATTCACGTAAACAAACAATAGGTTACCTAGGTAAAAAGCATGTGACCGGCCAAAAAGTGCATTTCCCCACCCCTGATGTATTGTATGATGATTACATGTATTGCAGCTGGGTCGATTGAGAAGGATCGATCTGACGACCGACCGCTTCAAAGGCGGGCACACCACCTACTGAGCACATCCCGCTCCCTGCTCCTGTCTAATACCATGATTAAACACATTGCACTTTTACATCTTTGAATGTGTAGTGATAAATACCATAATAGAATCTCACAACCACTTGACCTCACATAGTTATTAATAGTCATTTATTTTGTAAGCTTAAAGACAATTTTTCATTTAAAATTATTGTTTTCGGTGTGTTGATAATAAAGAAATGATGAAAAATGAAACTCCTTAAGAATTGTGTTATCGCTCTCGCTAAATTTCTACTTTCTACTCCAATAATTATTCACCCTTGAATATGTACCAGTAATAATTTCATTTTTCTAAGCTGAACTTATTGACAAACAAGAAAACAATTTGCAGGAATGTTTATTTGAAGTGTAAACTTATTACTTGTTAAATTAACAAATGATGGAGCATGTACAAATGTAGATATATAAATACAAATAAATGATATGATAAAACTGCTGTATATGAATAACATTTCAATGGATATTTACATTGACACCGAGACTTTTAAAACTTGATATATCAGGGAATGTCACACAGGATCTCAATAAACTTGTAAACAGCTCTAAAATAATAATCCTATGTTTTCATTTAAAAACAGTGCATAGATAAAATACATTAATGAGAAAGTAAAATAAAAAGTAAGATGTGAGACATGTAAAATATGCCAACATGTTATTAGACATGCAACATGAAATACTTATTAAATACATAATACTGTCGAGCTTATCTAAGATGTACAGCCCATCCAACCCTTCAACCTTGTCCTGGGCAGGGCATCATATGATGTAAGATGTCATGTCCAGGAGGAGCATGCTTGAACAACTGATGATGTAAGCATCTACAAAATGCCAGCCACTCAAAACAAAAGATGAAATGTGGCATCTGACCATTACGCAATATACTGTGAATATTTTAAAAAGTAACACAACATGCCAATTAATATTGAATTTCCTAAGACTCATATTGCTATTTTAAATGTTTTTCAGTGCCGCCTGATTTTGCCAAAGGCTGTATCCCATGAAAGCATGCTTGAACAGTTTTCTGATAGAAGCACATAAATACATTTACCTGACCTTGAACCCGTTATTTTAAAATACAATGCTTGCATTAAAACTAATACATGTATAGTCTTGCAAAATGCGCTGGTTGGAGGATAAATGCAGTTATATGCATTATACGTTCTTCATACATATGCCACCCTGTATCAAATATCTTACATGAATAAGTGACTTATGAATCACAGCCATACATTGTAACAGACTGTCTGAAGTGTTTTATAGACATGCTTGTTTAATATTTAATACATTCTATTATGATTGTTTAAAATGATCTAGGTATTATACTTGTTCAAAATGTAACAAATTCTATTATGTTTGTTTAATATTTTAAATACACTTTACCCTAACAATGTTATTGTAAGAAATGTGAATTTGTCTAAATTAAAGACATAATGCTAGTTGTGTTCCCTAGTGTCAGTGCTACCACACTGGAAATATGGCTATATCTTGTCTAGTATGTAAGAATCTTAATGCCATACACATGTCTTACTCCAGGGGAAGGATTCACATATTGTATAAAGGTTTTAAAAAATAATTATAGATTTTTCAATATTATACTCATGCTTATGGGGGTAAGCCCATCTACGACACTGCTGTATACCAAGGATTGGGACTTAAATTAGGGGGAGAAGAAAATGTTTAATATGCTATTCAGTCAACTGTTATCAAGCATGCCTTTCATGGGCACATGTTCTGGTTAGGTCAGGTAAATATAGTTATATGCTTCTGTTAGAGAACTGTTAATTAATTATTAAAATTGGGCTTTTGAGAAAAATAATTCATAAAAGAAAGATTTTATTTGGGCTCTATCATAAGATTTTTTTAGATTTACAAGAATAATTTATGCCTAATTGATTGTGGTTGTTCTAAAAATAAATGATTTAAAGTGGCAGTGTCTGGGTTTTTTAATATTTAACCATTTAGAATATATCTTGTACATTTGTTTGATGCGCATCATGCTCCATTCGTCTAATGCACCGATTTCCTGTATCTAAATTAGATCACGATAAATACATTACAAATCCACATGGCGGGTCGCCCCCTGGCCGCCATCACTATGTATTTGCGCTATTCACGTGATCTAACTGTGGTAGAAGTGGTATCATTTCGCCATAAGAAAGGAGCATGGTGCACATCAAACAAATGTAGAAGATATATTCTAAATGTTTAAATATAAAATAAAAAACAGACACTGCCACTTTAAGAGCTAAACTGTACAAGCCAGTCCTAACAGGTCTTTGGCACATGTTCTGACATAATCCAACACTCGTATCCAATAAATTAATAGATAGTCAAGCAGAGGTAGATACTGACTTCATATCACTGACAACACACAAGGTAGCTCTAGTCAGCCTGATCTACCAGGGAGTTGGAACTAATTGGAGACATGTTGTGGCTGAATTTTGACAATTTTCTCAGAAAATAAAATTTATAAAAATAAAGTACAGCCATGTAGACATATAGATTTCTTAAAAAGTTTGAGATGAAAATTTCAAGTCCATAAAAAAGTACATTTTTTTAATGGATAAAACCAAAATCATAAAACCTAACCGGAGGTTGAAAGCAAAATGATAAAACCTAACCAGAGGTTGCCACAAAAAATTGTGATTAGTGCTTGTAGATCTGGACTTACTGGCTGGCCATTGGCTTATCCCGGTATAAATGCCAACTAGATTTCAGAATATTTGATTAAAAAATGATTGTCAATATTTAAAATTTGTTCTATGCACACATATACAAATATATTGCAGTTACTATATACTCATCAAATTAAGTTAAGGACCACTTTTCACATTTTCATAAAATACACCCATTTGTTTTGTGCTTTCAACATGGTAAACACGAATCTCATGCAATTTTAACTGCTACATTATATTATTATTAGCATTTACTGTGAATCTGTAGGAAAGGTTAAAGTAATTGCAAAGCATAAATCGGCAAACTAAATAATGATTATATCCTTTTAAAAATCTTAATTTGAAGAGTATATTTTAGTTTTTGTTCACATTTTATATAAAATAATTATAATCATTATATGCACTGGAAGACTGGTCATGCTAGACTAAACAAGCTCGAATATACATTTTTATTTTGCATCTAAATTCCACTAAAAATATCAAAATAAAGTGTAATTTATGATGAACTTTCCCACTATTTACTTATGTGTCTAAATGTTGTGACAAATGACTGGTACTATATGCTTTATTTCCTGTAACCAGCCTTACAACAAATGTTTAACACATGTGAAAATGCTAATAACAATACACCTACAATAACCAAAATGACCACTCCAAATTTTCGGCCACATGGTCTTCATCACAGAAATGGATCCCTATGAGAAACCTAAGTAATATCCATTATTTATAGTGCTGACATTTATGAATATAAAACAATTTTTTGAACAGTAAATTGCTATACCGTTATGACGAATACATCTACAGTTATTTATATTGTATTTCTGAGGGAACTATTTCCCATTTACCTCTGTAAATTTTATTTGATTGGTACTACCTGGCATCTTTTCTATACCCAGCCTTACAACAACCCTTTTAAAGTGGCAGTCTCTGGTTTTTTTTAAATAGTTAACCATTAAGAATATATTTTGTTTGATGCACACCACGCTCCTTTCTTCTGACACAACGATCAGCTGCTCCATATTTAGGTCACGTGAATAGCACTACGACTTAGTGATGGTGGACAGGTGGTGACCCGCCATGCCGATTTATAGTGTATTTCATATGGTCTAATTATGATGCAGTGAATCGTTGCGTCAGAAGAATGGAGCATGGTGCACATCAAACAAACATATATTCTAAATGGTTAAATATTTTTTTTAAAACACTTTAACACTGGAATTACAGAAAAATCCTAACAGCATTCCTACAATTTATTATAGACTCCTTCATAAGTTTAGATCATAGTGGAAGACAGGAAATATTAATTAAATTAGCTACCGTAAAAAGAAATATTTTTGCGCGCTAATATTTCGCGATTGCTACCTCTAACAAAAGAATTCTTGAGAAAAATGTTCGCGTTATGCCAAGGGGACAATATTCCTAATTCAATTCCAGGGTACAGTATAGCGTATGTCGTTGACTTACGGTACTAAGTTGTTAGTCACTTACCGTAGAATAATGTATCTACATACTGGTATTACCATATACATCGAGCATGTTTTTGGGAAAGGTGTACAGCATATGGGTACGGTATTCTTTTCTTTTTGTTTTTCAGTTTTCAAATGAAGGGAACTATTTATGCGGGGAATTAAGTTTGCATCAATTGTAATTTAGATTTTGCGATTTTTGTGTGAAGATATTTCTTTTTACGGTAGTTTTCAAGATTAACATTTTATATAGCATTTTGTATGTTCATTCAGTTAAATAACACGAAGCATACAGTACATACGTTCAGTACAAATAACTATTTTATATCAGGTGGTGAGGCTGTCAGGTTCACATAATTCAGTGACATACTCATTCAATAAAACTCATGGTACAGGTGTGAACAAGACAGCACTTTTAGGTGGGCTTCTCTTTAATATATACAGACTGTATAATTTATAGGCTCATTGTCTTAACACATTTTAATTGTGGAGAAGTTTTAGTTATCATTTAAGCCATGATATAAAAATTGGGTGCATGGTACAGAAACAAGCAAGAATTCTTTGTTTAATTTAGTTTTATACAAATATAAATGTGCTCATAAAATAATAATACCAAAATTAATGTAATTTTTTCATAAAAATAAAATTAAAACCAATAAAAAATCAATATGCTTTGAAATAAGATTCAGCTATGACGCAGATTTCATTGATCTAGTAGTTACAGCTTGTCAGAAACAGATTTTGACTAAAAAAAAATTAACCTAAAAAGCAAAATTCAATGCTGATAGAAAACAACGGCTATATTTCAGCTAATTGCAACTTTTGATTATGCAAGACAAAAACCAATACACTGAGTGTGTTATGCAACAAAATGTGCTTTGTAGACAATATTAACTTAAAATATGAAAACATCTATTTTTCTACTCCAAATAAAGAAGACTTTATATACAATTTATTATTCATGAGCTACAATTGTGGATGATTCTTAATAATAATATCAATCTTATGCAGAAACCAACCTGTGCTGCTTTTACATTCAGTCTCCTGATGCTATTAATACTAATTAAACTTCTGAGTCTTTCTCAGTTAAAACAGACATTTTTTTAAAACCCTTCTAAGACTCAAACATTTTAAAAAGCCTGGGCCCATGCTTTTACACAATTAAATGTAAGGCTGTGTGGAATTAATTGTATGTTTCAGGTCCAACTAAGTCTGAAAATGATGTGCAGATTATCATAAATAAAACAAAATCAATTTTCAACACAAACAACTAATACAATTCAGTGGCGAATCCAGAAATTCCATTTAGCCAATGAAAAGCCTAAGTGCCACAAACATTCCCAAAAATATTTCCAACGTTAAAAAATAGAAAAATCGCTAAATTTAGGGGGCTCCAGGTGCCCCCTTCCCCTAGATCCGCCACTGAAATGGATGATTGATAAGGTTGTGGCCTAAGGTAGAAGATCATTTTAGAAAATGAAACACATTTACTTTTCTACATAATCTCTTACATTAACACACTAAGTCCAGTGGTCATGGAGCATAAGGATCTCTTCCCTGTAGAAGAGAAGATCTTGGTCCTCAAGGAAGTCTGCCACAGCATCTATAACCAGTTTACCTGGACGGGGTCATCTTCCGGGCTGTCTGCTTTGTTTGAACTCAGCAGCCCACTTCTTTACCATGCTGTATTTTTACCATGCTGTATGAAGGGCATCCTCCACAATTGCGACCACCATGTCCTCGTAGACCTCTCTGTTTTAAACGCTTGAGGTAGCAGATGCATGATGGATTTGTTTTTCCATTTTCACAATTTAATTATCAGGAACCTCTTAAATTATGTTAAATTATTTATCACAAAAAACAAGAAGAGATAATAAACTTTCTAAGTAATCATTCAACCGATTGAGCTGCACACACATTCATTAAAATCTGTATACATAATCTTCTACCTTTTAAGCCACATATTTATCAATCACCCCTCATACATATCAAACATTTTAAATAAAGACCAATTTAAACTCTTACTAAAGGATTTGTTTAAAAGCAGTAACAAACATTAAAATCCATTGTTGTGAATTAATACTAAATACATTTGTATTTAAAACAAATATTTAACATGCTGAAATCTTATAGATTACTGTATTAAAATGTTTCATGTAAAACAGGTGCATACTGGTGACTAGAAACCTAGTTCCTAATGTGCTTGAATTTAAAATTCTAAACTATATATATATATATATATTTATATATATAATCACACTTACATACATGTTTTAGAAGTATGGACCCAGATCAATAAATGTTTCTATACCCTAAGACTCATAAACATAATCCATTTTTCCAATAATGACAATGATAACATGGCAAATGAAAAATAATTGGTTATATGACAATTAAATGGTGTGTACAGATAGAAATGGCATGGCAATGTAAAAAAGTAAAGTTTGTTTTGTTTAACGACGCCACTGGAACACATCCAGTGGCATCGTTAAACAAAACAAACACATTGATTTTTATCTTATCATCGGTTATTGGACGTCATTCATATGGTCATTTTGACACACATTTTAGAAGGAA
>JAUTWP010046537.1:0-12995 GCA_033042655.1 Cyathermia naticoides
ACCAAACGTTTGACATTCTATAGCTGATGATAAAATATCAACCGATGTACTCTTGTTGTGTCGTTAAATAAATCAAACTTTAGTTTTACAGCAACGAAGATATTGTTTTAATTATAAATTTAAAACCAGTGAGAAGGATCGATCTGACGACCAACCAATACTCATGCGGATTGTTTATTTCCGATTCTGCTAGAAAATAAAAATAATTATTTACTTGGTTTTGTTAATATATGACGAATTATCCACCCCGCAATTACAACGAATGGCCAACCACGCTTTTGTCGATGAGTCTTCTGGTTCTGTGTATCCAAAACATCTGAGGAAGAAAGTAGACAATTCAACATAATAAATAATAAACCTGGAAAAGGAAAGGAATGTTTTAACAAAACATCAACACAGAGGTTTTTAATCAACGGTTATTTGGTGTCAAACATACGGGGCCGAAATTACGAAGCCTGTTTTGGTTAAATGTAGTTACACGCGTGTCAAGAGAAAAACACGCTTCGTAATTTCGGCCCACGATATTTACAACACCTGGCCATTGGAAGAAACCCGCTGCTACCACATCTTATATGTCTTAGATAAGCAGCGAGGTTTAATTTATACGCAATTTTCTAGACAGGATAGCATATACGAAGGATTTTGATAAATCAGTTGAAAATGCAAATGGGTCCACTGAGAAGTATCGATCCGACAACCAATCGCTTCACAGGCGGACACCCCATCGCTTTAGCTACGTTCCACACCAAATCAAGGAACAAATGATTTTAGCCAAAACAGGATGAGCGTTGAAATTATTATTTTTTTTAGACGTTTTGATAAGCAGAAAGGGTTCTTTAATATTTACTTTCCTATAGACGGGACAGCTCATACCACATACTTTAATGAACGAGTTGTGGAAGATATTTGTTACACCAGTTATATACCATTAGATGGAATGGAAAATAGACCAAGTCAATAGGGTTGTTGTACAAGGTGACCCCCCAAAAAAAAATTAAATTAAAAGAAGGCCACCAATGATAATGTCAATGAAGTTCCGAGTAGGCTATGTTGTCGTAGCCAAAAAAGGTCTTCCGTGGGAACTTTGTGTTAAAATTTGAAAACATGCATTTTTATATTGCTTGGCATAGATAGAATGAAAAAAAACCCATGTTTTCAATTTTTTCATCCACCACATCCGGTAGAAATCCAAGATGGCCGCCAAACATTTGTTTGCTACCAATCAATTGTAAGGCGGATACTTTATTTCTGATTCTACTAGAAAATAAAACTAATTACTAATATGTACATGGTATCGCACCGCCGTAGTACAAATACGGAACAAATCTGAATATACCACGCTTCTGTTGATTAGACTTCTGGTTCTGTTTTAGCCATGCATCTATTAATATAGAAGAAAGTAAATAATTCAGCAACGACATAAATAATAAACCTAGCAAACGAAAGGAATGGTTTAACAAAATATCAACACAGCAGTTATTAGATGTTAGACATACGGTATTTACAACACCTGGTTGTGAGAAGAAACCCGCTTCCATTACATAGGCTACTATTTTAGATAAGCAGCAATATGTCATTTATATGCACTGTCCTACAAACAGGACAGCACCTAACACGACCTTTGATGAATTAGTTATGGACCAACAGTTGAAACGGAAAATAGCTCAAAATGCAAAATAGGTCCACCGAGAAGTATCGATCCGAAAACCAACCGCTTCACAGGCGGACAAGCCAACTGTTCAGCTACGTCAAACACCAAATCTAGGGAGGAATAATTTTAACCAAAACAGGATGAGCATTGAAATTATTTTTAAAATGTTAGACGTTTCGATAAGCAGAAAGGGTTCTTTTATAATTACTTTCCAACTTTCCTCATACCACCGACTTTGATGAACGATATTTGTGAATACTGACCATTAACTCGAAACCGTCAAACATGTAGTATTTACAACACATGATCTTCAGAAAAAACACCCGATAAATATGTTGTACTTTTCGATAAGCAACCAGGGATCTTGTATATGCACTTTCCTACAGACAGGAAAACTCATACCACAGCTGAGTCGTGGAACATATTTGTGAGCACTAACCATTAACTCCAGAGGTTTTCAAGAGGTTTTCAAATTTCTTCACCAAACGAGGATGTTCCAAAAATTTCATCGTCGCCATGTTTATTTTCTCTGTCAAATCACGCTCCTGTTTCACGTCCAAATCCACGTTCTCCGTGTTTTCATCAGTGTTCCTGACAAACTTAGCAACTAGAGAAAACAGCGAAACAGCAAGAATCAGTGAAATTTCAAGTAAACATACATTATACAAATAAAAATATCAACATACTATTTCTCTGTAAAATGTATTGCTAATTCGTCCTTAAACTTGAAAATGTCCATGTCGAAATTCTTTTGAACACAATGAGATATACCGTAAATCCTTGAAGCCTAGGCTTAATTTTATTCAATACAAAGGAGATTTCTATTCAATACAAGACATACTTCTATTCAGTTCTATTTTTCATACCATATTCTAACATATCCAGTACACGCCTTGGTTTTGTTTAATAGGCGGGTCTGTATTCAAAGTAGGCTTCTATTCAAGGCAAGCCTTTGTTTTTATTGACTCTTTGCGACCCGCCCTCTTCTTCTTCTGCGCTGAAGATGATGATTTTGATTTGGAATCTGGTGATAAAAACTGCTATCTCTGTCAAGTCTTTAGAAGCCAACGTTTGGCAGCCAGTGATGCTCTGCTCGACCATTGCTTTATCCTGGCTTCATTGGCAGAATTGCGGGATGTTCTCTGGGGACTGGGGTCCTTTTTGATATGGACATTCATCAATGAGGAGCGGGATGTAGCTCAGTCAATAGCGTGCCCGCCTTTGAAGCAGTCGGTCGTCGAATCGATCCTTCTCAGTGGACCCAGCTGCAGTTTGGGCTATTTTCCGTTCCAACCAATGGTCCACAACTGGTTCATCAAAATCCATTGTATGTACTTTTCTGTCTATGGAAAAGTGCATATGAAAGATCCCTTGCTGCTTATCGAAAAGAGTAGCATATGTGGTGGTAGCGGGTTTCCTTCTAAAAATTGTCAAAATTACCATATGAATGACATCCAATAACCGGTGATGATAAAAAATCAATGTGTTCCAGTGGCATCATTAAACAAAACAAACTTTACATCAATCCAGCTTATTGGACCCATTTGGCTGTTTTCTGTTCCTGCCAGTGGTTCATAACTGAATTAACTAAAGTAGTAGGAAAGGTCATACAAATGACCCCTTCCTACTAATCAAAAGGTAGCTTATATGACTACAGTGTGTTTCTTCTATAACCATGTGTCTGATACTCAATAGCCGCTGATTAAACAATGTGTACAAGGTTTAACAACAAATTATTTCTTTTAATTTTTTTAATTTGTACCCTATATCTGTACATTATAAACCAATACATGTAAATAATACACTTTACACAGATTTTAATAATTAACAATATTTGTTTGTATTTTTCAGGCATGTTTCTTGGGTTTTGAAGTTGCATTAAAAGCATTGAACTGGATATCTCCTTGAAGACTATAATTTAATTTTATAGCTTTATTCAAGATCTTTATATTAGTCAAGATGTCCACAGTTGTTTTGAAGAAATGGTTCTTATAACGTACTGCAAAGGATTTTCTTTTTCTTATATATATACACATACTTTCTCTTATTTTGATTCAAATAATTTTAATGATTTCAATTAAAAATTTACTTTTTTGAATTATGGCTTACATGGTTGAAAATTTATTTTGATATTTGTATTCATTGTAAAAAAAGTGTACATATATATCACATCAGAAAAAAGAAAGATCCAATTTGGTCGATTGTTCCTCAGATGCTAGTTACTACATATAAATTCCATGAAGTGTTCTACAAATGATCTTTATGGCTGTATTGTTTATCAGAGGACTTGCAGTTTGGACTATTATCTGTTCCAGCTAGTGGTCCACAGCTAGTTGTTCATCAAAGGTCATGGCATGTGCTGTCCTGTCTGTGGGAAAGTGCATATAAAAGGCCCATTACTGCTTATCGAAAAGAGTAGCCTATGTGACAGTAGCAGGTTTCCTCTAACAAAATGTGTCAGAATAACCATATCTGTATGACATTCAATAGCCAATGATAAGATAAAAATCTAGTGGAATCCTTAAATAAAACTAACTTTACTTTTATGTATTATCTACAGCAAAATTGTTGTTTGACTGTTACTGTTGTCTTAGATTCAAGCGAAAGCAGAGGAGCCAAATTAAAAAAAAAATTGGACAAAACATAAATGGAAGAATACTTTTACATACACATTATTATATATTACTCTTACACCTTATTTTCATAATAAACAGACTGATGTATGCATATTTCACTTTTCACCAGACAGGATTTTCAAAAGTGCAATGTAAATAAAGATTGTGATTTAACAAACATTCAATGTTCTTTGCTTTGGTTTGGGGTTAGTATAGATTATTTGTTTAGGTCTTGATTCGAATGTTGTGTCTTGGACCATAGCATTGTGTGTTTGCTGTGATTAAAATTATGTGTTACTAGATTAAACTCATAAACATTCTTAAGAGAATATTTAAATTTGTGTCATTGTAATCTTGTTTTGTGTGGTGATGGTAATATAACTGGACTCAGTTTTAGGAGGCCGGTACTCATTAAAATTATGCATGGTTCTCTACTTTGATAACATGCCATCGATCTAGCTCGATTACAGGGTTTTCTTGCTATGCAATGTCAATAGGAAATAAAAAATGTTGCTAAAGTAGTAATCAAGAAACATGGTTGTTTTCCTAATTTAATTTTCCCCGCTTGATGTTAATTTTTTTTTAATCTTCGACACTTCACACAAAATCCTGACACTGATGTCTTCTGTACTCCAGTAGAAAATATTTAAACTGCATCTGTTAACACCATTGTCACTCATATTTTGTTATAATCAGTTGGAAATGGCACATGCTGTTAACTTGTCTTGCATATATAATGGACTGCTCCAAACCAATTGATTTTATAGAAAAAGTACAATCCAATAGTGTAGTCTACTATATAAATATTCAACAGTATATCTATATTTACCGCCAAAAGAAACCATACCAAGACTACTGAAGAAAAAATTAACATTTTCAAAAAATGTATATTCATGAGAATAAAATGTTTTGGTTTTATTCAGTTGTCTCTCAGTGTTGGTAGTTTTTTTGGTCATAAGTTTAGTATTGGTATGTAGTGAGTTGTTCAACTTGCATGGTTGTACATTCGTAAAGAAAATACATGTACTACCAAGCAATGTTTTTATTTCAGCACATGATCATCTGTTTTGATTGTTAAAATGATCGTGCTGAAGTGAATATTATACACTTGTACTTTATTTACTTGATTCAATTAGCTTTTTTAGTTACTTTATATATACAACTACATTTTAGTAGAACATAATGCATGAAACACGCTTGAATTGTACATGATCTAAAATTGTTATAGACATTTTGTGTAATGAATTAATAAAGATATTTTTCAAAATATTTGTGTGATCTGATATCTACAGAAATAAAGAAGTTAAACTTTGGTTAGGAACAGGACAACACCGTAGAGGAGCGGAACATATCTCAATCTGTATAGTGCAGTCCGTCATCAGATCGACCCTTATCAGTGGACCCATCTGCAGTTTGGGCTATTTTCTGTTCCAACCAGTGGTCCACAACAGGTTCATCAAAGGATGTGGTATGTGAAATTTCATATGAAAGAACCCTTGCTGCTTATTGGAAAGAGTAGCCTATGTGGTGGCAGTGAGTTACCTCTGAAGAAATGTCAATATTACCATATGTATGATATCCAATAGCCGATGATAAAAATAAATGTGTTCCAGTGGTGTTAAATAAAACAAACTTTACTTTAACAGATTAGAGCTCCTTGGCTTCCTGAAAACAATCCCAATCCAGTGGCTAGTGCTGAATAGGTACACTTGAGTTTGTAGTATTCTAAGTCTATTCAAATGCATTGCTGCTAATGAAACAAAATAGCCTGTGTTTAACAGGTTCTATAGACTACATATTAAAAACATCACGTTACTGCACAATTCACAGGTGAGATCCAGCTCAATATCTAGAGCACTTGCCCGAGGTCATTACATCAAAGGATTGAACCTCTGATTGTTCTTTGTCCCAAACTTTGGATAAAGGCTTGGTACGATATCCTGTCTGGGATAACACGTATGAAAGCTCCCTTAAACTGTCTGAATGGCAATTTGTTTGATGTCCAATAGCAGGTGATTAAAAAAAATGTGCTCTCATGGCTTCGTTAAATAAAATAAAATTTACTGATTTAATGTATTGGGCATTATAACTAAAATAAGAAAAAGTTTATTAATGATGTCTGATGGATACAAGACCAACTGACATACAGTAAAGCTCAGCTAACATTTTTATAATGGAGTCAATTAACAACAGGCACTGGCTAAATGTAGCCGACTATAAGAATTACGCAAACAAAGTTTTGTCCAATATATTTATTACTGATCTGTACAGTAGGTAATATAAGGCCAGTAAAAAAATAATTCATTTGACCAAGATTGTGTTCAATGTAGGCAACACACTGTACATGCATGCAATATTGCTGAATCTGTAACAGAAATAATTACCCACACTTATTCACAGAGCTCATCTTGTAAAACCAACTACACGCCTGAAATTTACTAATTACAATCAGTTTACAAAGATTTATAAATTTAAACCATGTTTTTATCACACTAAATTTGTCAGATCACATTAGTCTGTTACTGTCTGAATTATCTTTGATATATTATGTAAAATAATGATTAATATCACACCCACCCCCCTCCAAAAAGATAATAAAACCTGGTAGGGAAAACCTATGAAGGATCCCTTTAATAAAAATGCCAAAAACCCTACAATTTGCATAGTGTTAAGTATCTTAAGTCTTGTTACCCATTTGATACTTTTGGATACATTTTTAAAATCTTGTTTGCTAATTTACAAGAATGAATGGCTTTCAGTGACCAGGCATCTATAATACGAACTACAGTGTACTCTGTCTAAACCGGCATCTGTCTAATACGAATTTCTGTGTAAACCAGCATGATATCAGTCCCATTCAACCACAACACTGGATAACATCTGTCTAAACCAGCATTTTTTGTTGGTCCCAAGTGAATCTGGTTTAGACAGAGTCCACTGTATATAAAATGTTACTATCTCTTTTAATTGTAGTATTTCAAGCTTAATTTATTTATGCCAGCATATAAAATCTATTCTGAACATTCATAGTCATATAATATTAACTCTAAACATTATGTCCTTTATATAGATATAATTATTTGCACCAAAAAACTATTTACAACAAACTACATATAGGAACATATTTCCAATTTAGCTAGAGTTAAATGACCCATTGGTTTAAAAATATAATGTTATCCACATTTACTAAAATAAAAAGATTTTATGAAATTATTATTATTTCTAAAACATTATACATAAAAAAAAGAAAACAAAAGATAATACCTCATTAGAACTAAAATAAAAATGATCAGAAATGAGTATACAAGCAAGTATAGCAAATGTTATAATGTAATATCGTACTACTGAGGTGAAGGTATGATATAATAATAATGCTATACATGTATCTGATGTTTTAGCATGGCGACTCCACATTAAATTAGGAAGATATTTAGGAAAACCACCTCAATGATGAGAGATCGGTCTCCAATGCAGCACTTGTTCTCATCATGATATACATCCCTCGAAATTCAGATCATCTTGTGACGACAATTTGTAGGAATATTAAAGTAAATACCAACAATGATAAAAATACAATCGCAAATCAGTTTTGTAGGATTATTAACAAAGTATGTACAAACAATGATAAAAATGCCATCACAAATAATAAGTTTTGCAAGAGCTTTTTATGGCAGCACTTCTGAATGTCATCGTGAATTTCGAGGGATGGACATACTAAATATTTCAGAAAGAGAAGACATTATAAGTTTGAAGATAAGAGGTTCATCCAGTTGATAGTACACAGCGACCAGGCTTATAATACAAGCTGTGTATGTCTGTGTATGTCTGGAGACTGTTATCCATGAGACTAGGACATCTGTCTAAATAGAATAAATAGTTTGTGTGTTCTACACAGCCGTATCAACACGTGGATGGAGAACTTCACCTTTAAGCATTGATGACATGATCTTCCTGCAAAAGAAAACAAAACGTTCTAAATACAATTTGTAATATTTTTTCTTAAATTAAACTACTTCAAGAATTTGCTGTTATGGTTATGCTTCTTTAAAATTACATTTTCAGTAGGATATAAATGAAAGCACAATACCTGAATTACAGTGACATTTGAAGAAGATATAATATTATTTAAATTGACAAAATAATAGTCAACACTTCAGACCATTTTATAAATAAATCAAACCTACCGAAATGCAGATGTATATAGTTTTCGAGCATGATAAAACAATATAAAAATGTAAAAAATATATACTTATATTCTCTTTGTGATCTTGAAAATAATTTCTAAATATTTTGGAAATATGAACGCAAAATTCCATCCTACCAAATTATATTACAGTCTAAAATTCATTAACTGAAATCTCGTTAAAAACCCACACTGATATGCTATAACCATGGGGCCAGTAACTAACTGAACCCACATGATTTAAAAATCGAAAGTATACTTACATGGAAATTTAAGTACTTATTATATGGAACTAAAAGTGTTTCAAGAATTCTTCTGCACTAATTCTTGCTCGAGAATTCACAGCTAACTTCATTTCACTGATTTCTTTATCGATCTCCTCCATGAAGTGGATGATGAAGTCTACTAGCTTGTGTTTGTACATCTGTTCTGCGTGGAAGTTTGTGATCAGAAAACTAATATCATAACCCTAAAAAACACAACATAAAAACAAGTTTAAAACTGAGATAGGTTTCAAAACATTTTCATACAAAAGAATTGTTTGAAATATTTTATTAATGTCACATATTGAATAAATTTTATTTAAACTTTATTACTGTAATACACAAATAAATTTACAAAAATTCCTATAACTTTTAACTGCCTAAACCACTTTTCTTCATATATTGTAATTATATGAAGGATTTGTGTCATTATTGTTTACTAGCAAAACATCAATCTAAGTTATCCTTTGATGGTAAGAATATCATAGAACAGGATAAAGCCGATATCCTACATAATTTTATCCTGTAATCCATCAAGAATGTATTTATTTTTTGTTGTTCGTACGATTACGATTAGGAAATACAAGTTTCCACTTTTACAATGTCTTTGAATGACATCATAGAATGTATATTAAATGATCAGCTGATTAGAGGACGTATTCATACACCATTCAAAAGGTGTCATGGCGTCATAAATGTTTACAATGCGGAGTGTTTTCTAAATTTCATGGTAATAGATAGGTGGGTAATAAATAGAATACTACACTCTGACTCGTTTGATACAATTTATCTTATAATTCATTTTGAAATCGCATCTAACTTGCTTTCGCTCGTTAGATACTATCATACAGTTTGAAAACATTTGATAAATGGTATCAATCGAGTCATTGTGTAGTATCCTATAATAGGCTATTATCATTACACTAATTTTGTGTAACTTTCTCATGAGTTTGGGCAGCAACACTCAGTACTTACCTCAACAGGTTTACGTCGAAGTACAACAAAACTTTCTGCTCTCATCATCATAAATCTCATAAACTTGTGACACAAGATCTTTTCTATTTCATCAGCCTAGAATATCAAATAATAATAATTAATACTGGTATTCAAAATATTAAATGTTTTAATTCATCATGCTAATGAGAAAAAACACAAAAGTTCATATAACACTACAGTGAAACCCCACCAAATGACCACCCCGGTTCTAAGACCACCCCACTATAAAGACCAATATTTTCTTATTATTTAATATGTAAAACCACCCCGGTTCTAAGATCACTTCACTATAAAGACCAGTATTTTCTTATTATTTAATATGTAAAACCACCCCAGTTCTAAGATCACTTCACTATAAAGACCAGTATTTTAAAGCCCGGAATATTTTCTTATTATTTTATAGGTAAAACCACTTTGGTATTAAGACCACCCTGCTAATGCCGATTAAGACCAGTAAAATCAGTCCCAGTGGTCGATTTCAGTGCATTTCAACTCTATCATAGAGACCAAAATCATGTCAAATCTCATTGTGTTTAAATCATAACAATAAACGATACAACAAATTAGTACTCTGTTTATCGAAATGTGGCCAGCTGTTTAATATTAATGAAGCGAAGCAACATGCTGATAGACTGTAATTTGACAGTCCTCTGTTGACCAGCGAGTAGATTGGCAGTCTGATTACCATTGTCAAGCAAACAGATTGTTTAAACATCAAATGTTACAAACCCAATAATAGGACCATCCCACTATTAAGACCAATTTTATTAAGTCCCACATGTGGTCTTGATACTTACAGAATGAAATTTACTTTCCATGTTTGCTAGATTTTATAGTACTTTTTCTTTTTGACCAAGTATCACTATTTTGGAATGTGGGAAACCTAATATGTGACTTATCTGAAGACATTAAACAATACGTCTATAAAATAAATAATTATTATCAGATACAAACCTGTTTAACTGCTATGCTGATCCTCAAAGAATTTATAGAACCTTCTATCAATACTCTTTCTTTTTCATTTCTACTGATCACAATAGGAGCTAATAGCAATTCTTTACTGCTTCTAAAAGAGGGGGAAAAGGAAAACATATACTTAGTACATTTATTGCAAAGAAACTGTACAAATTCAATGCCTCAATATTTCCATTTTCTATATCTGATTCTGAAGACTACAGAATTATATAGTCATGTAACTTTTCAATATTTAAAAAAGAAAAAAATGTATATTAAAAAAGGAAAAAAGAAATAAAAAGAATAGACATCTTAATTTTAATAAAGTGCACTCAGCAATCGAATATACTTGTAGTCGGCAGTCAATGTGTTAAAACCAGGGATGCACAGAATTTTTTTTTTCCCCTTTCAGTATTGCTGCATTGCCAACTAATCTCAATTGAGATTCAAATGTCAAATGTTTGAATCTCAATCGAGATTATATTGCCGCCCAACAATAGTTAGTGGTAACAAACATTGACCATGATAACTAAGATGTAATTTCTGAAATTGCTTTCATACTGGACATGGATGCAGATCAACATTATTAATATTTGTGACTTAAATATTAATAAAATTATGAGTGTAATAACCGCAATATTTTTAGAAACAATAAAAAGTTGTTTTAATAGTTTCTGCCTAATTAAATTTCAATGACATATTCTTGGTTCTGTGTTACCAATGCTTGTAATATTTGGCGCAAGACTGGAAATCAACACATTTTGCACCATTTGGCTTTACGATGTTTGGCTTTCTTCGGAGTTCCGTCTTTATTTTAATAATTATTGCTTTCAATTTATTAAAAACACATTAATTATATTTTATCGGTAACACTATCCTAATGTTATCTATGTATCTAAATTAAATATTATTATGAAAATAAATAAATCAATCAATCATGTAGTAGTAATTTTGGAATTTTCTGGAAACTGTCTAATTATAAAACACGACGAATGGCTATGAAATGTACCAATAACGTTTTCATTTAATTTGCAGATACTACTTTTTACGTTATCGTTTAAGAGAGATATTAAGAATACCGGTAAGATGTTATAATTTTTTTATTAACAATAATATTATGCTGTTAGAAAACAATAAGTAAACTCTTAATAACTTTAGTTTAGTCATAATATTTATAATTACAAATAAAATATATAATAAATATCATTATTTTTAAAAAGGGTTATACAAACAAAAAGGGTTACACAGAATTTTAATTTGTGCAACCCTGTAAAACACAATGCCTTTGAAAATGTGATTTTAGTATTTAAAGGAGTACTTAGTAACGTTTTTAGTTACTACTTCATGTTAACAAACTACGTTTATTAAATATTGCTGAATGTTTATAAAAGCCTAAAAGCCTTACTTGACTATCCCTTTAAACATGATCAGCTAAAATGTCTATGATGAAAGCTAATCAATACGGAAAAACTTACTTGACTTCAACTTCAGGTTTATTATGTCTTTCAACAATCTGTGAGTCAAAGTTTTGTAGACACATAGCTGCAGTCAGGGAGTGCCTGACTGCTTGCAGATATGGTTTTAATGTTGCTGACTGAAAATAGAAAGCATGTTTTGTTATAACTAAGTGTATACAAATACAAGAAAAGTTCTATTAGAGGAGTATAATAGTTGCAATTAACATACTTTTGAATTATGTATTTTTAATAAACAAAGGCAAATAATCTGAACCAGCACAAAAACGCAGTGGTCATAAAACATGAAAAAATGAATTGTAATATCGAGACATCAAAAGAGACTAAAAATAGATACAATAAAAGTTAGTGGCACAAAGATGAGCAAACAAATTGGAAATTGATAGCGCTGTGAAAGAAATGAAAAACAAGACATGTTTGCCAATGGTTCTCGACCCTATTGGAAGAATTACAATACAATACTTTTCAACAATGTTGTATCACAATTATGTGACATAGTTATGGGTCTGAAATGAATAAAAACTAGTTTCCGTTAAATGGCAAACATTTTCCAATAGAGATATATAAAATATCCTTTGATTACTGGTTTACGAACAGATTATAAGCGTAGATCGCAGATTTAATGAAATATACAAATTGAAACTTCAAATTGTGTTTCTTAAAGTTCTGTAAAAAGTAAAGTTTGTTTTGTTTAACGAAGCCACTGGAACACATTGATTTTTTTGTCATCATCGGCTATTGGACGTCATTCATATGGTCATTTTGACACACATTTTTAGAAGAAACCCGCTGCCGCCACACTAATGTGGCTACTCTTTTTCGATAAGCAGCAAGGGATCTTTTATATGCACTTTTCCA
>JAUTWP010046648.1:0-25622 GCA_033042655.1 Cyathermia naticoides
GTGAGGATACCAGGATACAAAGCTGCGAAGAAAGACGAAGACTAAAGTCTCGAAATTACCTCCCCACCGATAGGTGAGGATACGAGACTGCTGCAGATGAAGCAGTTGCCAAGGTGGTTGAACGTGTCTCGAAATTACCTCCCCACCGATAGGTGAGGATACACCAAGGAACTCGGTGTTTGAGAGAAGAACTTTCTGTTTTATTAAAAAAGTAAAAAGCTAAACAACGTTAAGTTATAGAGCTTTTGAGCTATTTTAGTTAAAAAAGTTCTCAAACCTACATTCATTTATGCGTCGGTTTGTGACAAATTATAGCTGTTTTCTCATGAAAACCCCATGAAATAGGTATCTGTTTTTCTCAAAAAGTTCGCAAATGTAACCCGAGAAAAATAAGTAACCTTAGGTTTCCGTATTTTCAGTAAAACTTAAGTTTCGGAACCCCCATAAAACAATGGTTTGAAACTTAAAGAAAACTAAAAGTTCGCAAACCTACCCTAGCCCCATCAAAAAAATGAGGTTTGCGAACTTTTTGAACCCATTACAAAAAGTTATAAGTCCGAGAAATAGGCTTTTTGTCTTTTTAAAAAGTTCGCAAATCGTTTTGGGACGAAAATGAATCTTAATTAAAACTTTATTGTAGTTGGGGATGGCTATTTATAGGGGCATAGAGAGTCATATTTTCTTAGACTTTATGAGATACAAAAGTGAGACTTATAATGAGACACTATATTTTTAAATCTTCTGAAAAAGTGGGTGCTGTCTCATAAAGTACACATTAATGATAATATAATTATCGTTTTGATATTATAATAATCTAAAAACGATAAAAGGCTAAATATGTTTGTCAATCGCCAAAAAGAGTTACAACTACTGGAAGAAGAGTATCGGAGCAATAAATTTAAATTTACAGTTATGTATGGACGGCGACGCGTAGGGAAAACAACTCTACTCAAAGAGTATATCTCTTCTAAACCCTATATATATTTTTTAGTAACACTTGAATCACTACCTACTGTAGTTCAACGTTTTCAAAATATGGTGGCTGATTTTTTAGAAGATGAATTTCTAAAAGAGGTTGAGTTAAAAAGTTTTGAACAGATTTTTTCCTATTTAGCCAAGCAGAAACTATCTTCCAAAATTGTTGTGGTCATTGATGAGTTTCAGTATCTTGGAAAACTTGACAAATCTATCCCCTCACAGTTTCAATATATTGTCGATGAAATACTAAAAAGTAAAAACATCCATCTTGTGCTTTGTGGCTCTATTATCTCTATGATGTATGAACAAACCCTCTCCTACAACTCACCTCTCTATGGACGGAGAACTTCGAGTATTAAACTTGATGCGTTGAGTTTTGAGTACCTCTCTGCTTTTTTTCCTACTAAGAGTGAGATTGAACTGATAGAACTCTACACTGTTCTTTATGGTGTACCTAAATATCTGGAGCTTTTCAGAGAGAGTGATACTATTTTTGAAGCCATTGAGAAGAATATTTTAGACAAAAATGCCTTTCTCTATGAAGAGCCTCGCTTCATTTTACAAAATGAGGTCAATGAACCCATGACCTACTTTACCATTTTAGAGACCATCTCCAATGGAGAACACAAGTTAGGAAACATCGCAGGAAAGCTCAATAAAAATGTTCAGAACATTACTTCATTTATAAGTAAACTAATTGAGCTAGAAGTTATATATAAAGAGGTTCCTGTTACAGAAAAACTGCCTAACAAAAGTAAAAAAGGACTCTACTTCATCAAAGATAACTTTTTTAGATTTTGGTTCTCTTATGTTTTACCTTACAAAAGCCAGTTAGAGTTAGGAAATACCAACTATGCTATGGTTAAAATAAAAGAGAACTTTTCAGGTTTTGTGGCAAAGGTCTATGAAGATTTAGCAGTAGAATATACCCTTAAAAATTACCCTCTCTTAAAAGCTGGTCGTTGGTGGAGTAAAGATGAAGAGATAGATGTCGTAGGTGTAAGTGAAACATTTATGCTCGTAGGAGAATGTAAATACTCCAATAAAAAAGTAGGCACGGATGTACTAGCACAACTCGAAAAAAAGAGTAAAAAAATAGAGTTAAAACTGCCTATTAAACACTATCTTCTTTTTTCCAAAAGTGGCTTTACTCAAGATTTATTAGAGATTGAAAAAAAGAGAGAAGATGTTATTTTGATTGAGAGATTTTTATAACTCACTCTACTCTCCACAGATACATTGTACCAAATAGAGAGCTTAGTGATTTTGGAAGAGAGTGTTTAGGGGTTAAGTTTTTCAAAGAGTTGAAGAAATTTAGACTTCTTTTTGTGCTTCTCCAACAGTGTAGGTAAGTAAAGAGTATTCTCCTCTATTTTCCATGAACTAATATCATGCTTCTTTTCAATCTCAATGGTCGCTTTTAGAGCTTTAATTGCTCTTGGGTAGTGTTTGCTTATGGAAGTGGCTAATGCCTGTTCACACACCCCACGATAAAGAAGAATGGTCTCTTGTGGATACTCTTTTTCAAGCCACTTAATTACTTTTTTAAGTTGCGTATCGGCTATATACTGCAACATGATTCTCTCTTTATTGGTAAAAATATAATCAGCAGCCAACTGCTTCTCATCTAATTCAAAAAAGAAGTTCAATGCCTCCCCCAACGAAAGGGTTTGAGCATAAGTAAGTGCTTCATTTTTTACCTTTTCATACATCTCACCCTCTACTCTTTCAAGATAGAGTTTAAGAGCCTCTACTGATTTGCTCTTCTCATACCAATTTTTATAAGCCAATGTGACATTAAGAGCCTCATTGAGTTGTGTATATGCCCAAACCTGTAACCTATAAAAATCTTTGGCTTTATAGTTATCAATACCATCTATTGAATGGAGTATCTCTAATATTTTTTTTGGCTGATTGGCATATTGATACTCTGTAGCAATATCAATAATATCACTATCATAAAGCTCTTCTCTATTTAATCTCACTGCATTTTCATATTTTTTAGGCTCTTTTAGGTAGTGAGCTGTATCTTTAAGCAGACAAATTCGGTCAAATAAATCTATCTCTTTATGGTTCTCTAATAATGAATACTCATCATAGAGTCGCTCTAAAACAGTTTTAGGTATCGCTTCACTAAAGATATCTCGTGTTCCAAATCCTTCACAAATCAACATCTCTTTAATATCATTATAAATCTCTTCATCACTTAAAACATCAACACAAGAGAGCCACGCTTCTCTTACTGATAGATAACTTGACTGAATAATTCCTGAACTATCATCAGAACGCAGATAGACCTTTGAATCAGTCAATACAAGCTCTTTAAAAAGTTTTGCAGCACTCTGTTTATCTTCTACATTTAACACTATATTATCAACAATATTTTGAACCTTTTGAGCAAACTTAAATGAGGCATAATAATCTATAAACTTAGAACCTCTACGAATAGAAGCAATATCTCTCTTAATTGCTTTTACCAACTCTTTTGGGTTTGAACTCAAAACCATTTTTTCTATTTTTTTATAAAGCTCTTTATTATTGGCTATCTCACTATACATTAACTGTGATAACTTTTTGTTACCTATATTTTCTATATCTTTTAACTCTATCTCTTTTTTTGCCATTTTTTTACTTTTTTTGAGATTATACACTATTACTAGTAAAATATTTTTTGTTTTATGTGTCTCATAAAGTACACATGCCTATATTATAGGCTTTCAAAGCATTTTAATAAATAAATCCAAACAACCAAAGAGGAATTTTATTACCCTCTCCTACTTCCATATCATCACATACCAAAAATGAGTTTTTTATATCTTTTATTTGCTTAAACGATTTATTTTTACCCCCTATCTCAAACCTCTCTTTTCCATCTATGGTAAAGTCTCCTTTTTTTGCATAGACAATATCATGCTCATAAAGCATAGAGATAAAAAATGATTCACGAATAGAACCTCTGTTTGAAGAGAGACAGAGTATCTTGAAAAGCGAGGCATTACTGAGCAATACTTTGTCGGGCTTTTGAAAGATGGCATTTCCTTTTTTATTGTAATAGAGCAGATGAATAAGACTGCCTTTCTCTAAGGCTGTAATGTAGTTGTAAAGTGTCTTAACATTCAGTTCCATCTCTCGTGCAAGTGAGGTGATGTTCATCTCTCCTGGTGAATTTTGACACATCACCAAAAGAAGTTTTTTGAGCAGTGCAATGTTTTGTGGGTCAATTTTAAAGAGTTGTAACAGGTCACTCTCTAAAGTTTTATTAATCGCTGTGGTCAGCTTCATAACATAGTCTTGTTCTCCACCTTCTAAGAAAAAAGGGTATGCTCCAAATTGAAGATACTCATCAAAATATTTTAGAGGTTTTATTTGGGAAATAATTTTAAATGCCTCTTGCGAATGACCACTTAACAGTGCTTCATAGCTAATCGGCTCAAACTTTTTATCTAGTTTTAACTCTAAAAATTCACGAAAAGACAAGATGGGTATATCGTAAACCAAAGCCCTTCGGCTAAGGTCTGCATTGGAAAGGGCAATGGCACTCGAACCAGAAAAGACCACCTGCATATCAAAAAAATCATATATAGTTTTTAGGTCTTGCTCAAAGTTTTTTTGATAGTGTATTTCATCTACCACCAAAAGCTTCACTCCTCGTTTTTGAAACTCCTCTGCAATAGTCAAAAGTCGTGTTGCACCAATGAGTGGATTATCTAGCGAAATATAGACCTTTTCGGTTATCTCCATTTCAGCCTCATGTAGGTACTGTTGTAGAAGCGTCGTTTTCCCTACCCCTTTAGCCCCTTTGAGTCCAATGAGTTTATGATTAAAACTTATTTTATGATAAATAGCACGTCTGTAACTTGGAATTTCAGATGATTGAAAAAGATTTGAGTAGTAAAAAAGTGTTGTCATCAAGCTCATATTTTTCCCTTTATGGTAGTCTAGTGAAATAATTATATCATATTTTAGGTAGTATAGTGAAAACTTTTACTTTAAATGATTTCTCTATAGTGAAATATAATATTTTAATAAACAAATCCAAACAACCAAAGAGGTATTTTATTGCCCTTGCCTTGGGTTATCTCATCGGCAACTACAAAAGAATTTGGCAAATCTTTTATTTGCTTAAAACTTTTGTTTTTTCCACCTATCTCTACTCTGTACTTTTCATCTATGGTAAAGTCTCCTTGTTTAGAGATGTTCAACAGACTTTTCTGTGAAACTTGATTGGCAAAGAATGTCTCACGTATGGTTCCTGTTTTAGAGTTTTTACAATAGGCATAAAGTAGATTGGTATTGTTCAAATATATCTTTGCAGGTACTGCTATCTTTTTTATCCCTTTTATAGGTTCGGCTATGAGCAGTAACATTTGACCATCTGCTAAGAAAGTGACATAGTCATAAAGTTTGACACGGCTTATCTCTGCTGATGCTGCTATTTTGCTATAGTTCACTTCAAAAGGACTGCTCTCACAAACTACTTCTAAAAGCTTTTTTAATTTATAGGTATATTTCTGCTCTATTAACCCTAGTGAGGTTAAATCTAAATCTATGGTGAGGTTAATGGTGTTGACAAGGTTTTGAAAATAAGAGGTTCTTTTATCAAAAAAGAAAGGGTAGTAACCTCTTTTTAAATACTCTTTGAACTCTTTTAAAATATCAAACTTCTCTTCTAAAACTTTTTGGCTTAAAGTAATATGATTTTCAAATATCATTTCAACTGATGAAGTCTCTAACTTAATATTATGTTTGAGTTCTAAAAACTCTCTAAATGAAAAACCATAAAGGTTATAGAGTGTTACTCTTCTGCTTAAGTCACTTTTGGCATTGAGCAGAGAAGTAGCTGATGAACCAGTAAAAACCACATGAATATCAAAAAGGTCATAAATGGTTTTTAGATAAGCAGAAAAATCATTATAACGATGGACTTCATCTAAAAGAAGATACTCTCCACCCTCTTCTACAAAAGCTTCAACTATCTCTATTAAATCTGCCCCTGCTAAAAAAGGATAATCTAAAGAGATATAAAGTACATTTTTCTTTTTATCTTGTAGCTCTAAGAGATACTGAAAAAGAGTCGTAGTCTTACCTACACCTCTAGCTCCAAAAATTGCAATCATCTTATCATCAAAGTCAATCTCAGAAAAGATATATCTTCTGTACTCTACCTTGAATGATTTTAGAAGTCTCTCTTGATATTTTTTTAAATTTTTCAGCATGATTTTATCCTATTGTATATGTATATAGTCATATACAATTGTAGCTTAATTTAACTTTGTATATGTATATAGACATATATAATCATCAAACAGATTTATCAAAATATAGCCACTTTTTTGATAAATCACTATATTTTTATATAGATTTATCAAGATAATGATATTAGTTGAATAAATAATACTAAGTTTACAAAATATCTACACGTTAATGACAAACAAATTGTATACGTCTATATACATATATAACTAATACAAAAACCCAAACAACCAAAGAGGTATAGCATTGCCATATCCAAACTCAATATCATCAAGAGCCAAATAAGCATTATCTAGCCCCTCTATCTGTTTACCATCTTTTGATTTTCCTCCTACTTCTATAACAATACTATCATCTAAAAGGAAGTCTCCTTGATGATGATAGTGAACTTGATGTTTGGTTTGAAGTTGCGATACAAAAAAGCTCTCTCTTAATGCTCCTATATCTGGTTTAGCACAAAGCACAGCAAAGAGATTTGGGTTATTGAGTAAAATTTTATTGGGTACTTGTACCGTTTTATGTCCTCTGCTTCCTCGAACCAAATGTACCAAACTTCCCTTTTGCATATACTCAAGGTATTTAGAGAGTGTCGCCCACGCAACTCCTGCTTCCCCTGAAAGTTTTGCTTTATTTATTTCATAAGGAGAAGTACAACAGAGCATATAGAGTACTTTTTTTAGAGTATCTAGTTTGTCACTATTAATATTGAACAATGATGATAGGTCACTATCAATTGTTGTATTGACCACCTCTATTAATCGGTGAGGATAAGAGACTTCTCCCTCTTTAAAAAATGGATAAGCCCCATACTCTAAATACTCTTGAAAAAGTGCTAATGGTTTTATCTGCTCTGCTATCTCAACAGCTATATCTTCATGATTTTCTAAAATATCTTCTAAACTATAGCTTGGGAAATGAGCTATATTTTTAAGAGACAAAAATTCACGAAATGAGAGTACAGGCATGTCATAGATTAAAGCTCTTCGTGATAAGTCTCCCAATTCATGCTCTATCTTCATGGCTGATGAACCTGAAAAGAATACTTGTAAATCAGTAAAATCATACATTGCTTTTATATGCGAAGCAAAATTATCTATTTTATGAATTTCATCCAAGATTAATAACTTACCCCCATAAGCAGCAAACTCATCAGCTATTTCATAAAGGTTCTGACCTATCATTGCAGGGTGGTCACATGAGATATATAAAATTTGAGATTTCTTCAAATTGGAGTTTTTGGCATATTGATGTAAAAGTGTCGTCTTACCTGAACCTCTTCCTCCTTTTATACCAACAACAGAAGCTTTAAAGTCAATCTCATCATAAAGAAATCTTTTAAAACTTGAGCTCTTTTTAGATAAAAATTGTTTGGATAATTTAGAAAGTATTGGAGTCATATAAAGTTCCTTGGTATAAAATGCATTTAATAGTTAAAGTATTATAGTATAAAATAGACTTTATAGCAAACCTCTAATAAATTGGAAATGTATGTACACTTTAGAAGACACTAAATACTTTACTCGTGACGACATTCAACATCGTCACGAGAGAAGCTTATAAATTACAGTAATGATAGACGTAAAAGTTATATAGCTGAGTAACTATATAACTTCCTCAAAATACTCTAAAATCTCATCTTTGTCTATCTTCTCTGTTCCAGAAGAGTAGATATTCTTTTCAAGTTTAGCCAACGCCTCTTTTATTACACTATCATCATCTCTATAAGGCAAGAGTAACTCAAACAGAGCTTTGTCTGTTTTTGCTTTTTTTATCTTCTTTATAAAAGGTATCTCTTTTTTCTGCTGACCTTTTAGTTTTTTAACTCCAAACAGTGTAAGTAACGTAACTGCTATACCTGATATAAGACCAAAAACATACCATAGTATCTTCTCTACAGGTTTGGACTCTGCTACTATACTTTTCACTTCTGTTTTATCAACTTTTGGCTCTTCTATACTTTTAACTTCTGTTTTTTGCTCTATCTTAGTTGGGTTAACTGATTGAGCAGAAGAGCCTATAACCTTAACATTTATAGGCTCCGTTTTTATAGTTTTAGATTTTTTAGTTTTTGCATCAAAAAAAGTAAAACTCAGAGCTGGAATCGTAAAGTCTCTGTCAGCTACTATGGCTATTTTTTGAGTAACCACTCCTTTAGTAATACCTGAATTAGAAACTTTTAACTCATCACTATAGACCACTGCATTAGGGATATCTAATTTAAACTTTTTAATATCTTCAATGTTACCTTGACCCATAATATCTATGGTTAAATTCACAGGCTTATTGGCTTTTACCTCTTTTTTATCTACCTCAGCAGATATTCTAAAATCTCCATATACTTCTAATTTGTTAGGTAAAGGTTTAATCTGCAACTCTATCTCATTAGCAAAAAGTTTTTTCCAATTCATATTCATACCCATATTTCCAAAAAATGGGTCAGAGAATGCACTACGCCCTCTTACACGTGTGCCAAGTCGTACATAGGGTGGTTTTAACGTAAAGTTTCCATCCTCTTGAGGAAATATTACATATTGATAAGTTTGTGTCGTAAAATCCCCATCTACTCCCTGTTGTAGACCTTGAACTTTTTTTACCCAAAACTTTTTTAAATCAGGCTCTGAAAGCTCTATTTTATCATAGTGTGCATTGGGTAAACTTTTAAAAGTCAAATTTAAAGTAATAGGTTCACCTACATAAGCCTCTTTTTTATTAACACTCATCTCTAAACGTACACCATCTTTTATAGAGATAGCTCCAGAAGCTTTAGTCACTCTTAATCTTAAGGGTGCTGTCATCTCATCAACACCATCTACTTTTATAATATAAACAGGAATAGCCAAATCTTTAGTAGGCTGAAAAACATAACTTCGAGAAAGTGTTTTTTTCATATTTCCATTCATAATGGTCATATTAGAACGATTAGATGTTCCAACTATAGGAAATCCACCGATATCATCTATTTGAGGAAACTGAACATCACTTCCATCTGCTTCAAGTATCAAACGTACTTGGTCGCCATTATAAATAATAGATTTACTTAGCTTGGCAGATACGCCTGCCCAGCTCATAATAGGTAACAGCATAAGCCATACAATAGTTTTACCAAGGTTTAAGTTCATGATTATCATCTCCTTTTGTCTTTAACGGTACCATCAAAGTATTAATACCCCTTTGGTCCAACATTTTTTGATATTTTCGTAACTCTTTATCAGAGATAGGTTCTTTTTTCACTGGCATTCCACTCTTTGCATTCTCTTTTTTATCTTGCTTATCCTCTTTTTTCTTTTTCTCTTCTTCTTGCTTTTTCTTATCATTTTTCTTCTTTTGCTCTTTTTTCTTTTGCTCTTCTTCTTTTTTATCTTTATCCTCTCCCTTTTTATCTGACTCGTTCTTATTTTTATCGTCTTTCTTGCTATCTTTTTTATTATCTTTCTTTTTATTATCTTTCTTTTTATCGTCTTTTTTCTTATCGTCCTTCTTTTTCTGCTCTTTCTCTTTTTTCTTCTTTTTCAAAAGCTCCAAGTTAAAACGTGTATCCTTCTCTTCTTTTATTTTAAGTGCCTCTTCATAAGCTTTTATCCCCTTATCTAGCTCACCTAATTGAGCATGACAGTTTCCAAGATTGTGCCACTTATTAAAAGCCAAAGAGTCTTTTTTAATAGAAGCATAAAGCTCTTTAGCTTTTTTATACTCTTTAAGTTTATAGAAACTGTTCGCCTCATCATAAATAACCTCATCAGATTTTTTCTCAACTCTTTCATAGGCTGCGATGGATTTAGAGTAATTACCCTCAACATAGCCCTCTTTCGCTTCATCTAAAGCTCTAAAGTCTAAGAGTGAAGCAGAGAGTAATAGAGGTGTAAACAGGACTATTATTATTTTATTTTTCATATTTAGCTCCTACTTTTTTTCCTTTTGGTAGAGAAGAAAATGAAAGTAAAAAAAACAACAATGCTAAGAGTAGTGGAAAGATAAATAGCTCTTGTGTATCACGTATGGTCTGCTCTTTATTTTGACTGTTTTTAAACTTACTTTTTATGTTGTCACCCAATGCTTTTATGTCGTTTTGTTGCATGCTATATTTCAAATATGCCCCTCCACTCTCTAGTGCTAAAGATTTTATACTATCATTTCTCTTCACCACAACGATGTCTCCTTTACTATCTTTAAGAACACCTCTCTCACCTTTTATAACCCCACCTTTTTTGGTTCCTATACTATAGATAAAAACCATAACACCCTGCTCTTTTGCATAAGCTATCTCTTTACTGTAGTCACTTTTATCACCACCATCTGTAAAGAGTAATAATGCTTTTTTCTTATGTTTTTCTAAAAGATTGGCTGTTACTTCCAAAGCAGAGTGAATATCAGTTCCCTTTAGACTCATGTTATCAAAGCTCATATTTTTCACTAAAAACTTTAACGAACCAATATCTTTGGTCAAAGGAGAGATAAGAAATGCTTGTGAACTAAACCCTATCACCCCGATACGGGTCTCTTGCATATCTGCTAAAAAAGCATCAAATTTTTGTTTTGCAAACTCAAAACGGTTTGGGTAAACATCTTCAGCAAACATCGAATGAGAAATATCGAACCCTATCATCACATCGATGCTACTACTTTGTACCTTTACCTCTCCATTAAACATAATAGGACGAGCCAATGCCACAATGCCCAGTGCCAATGCCAAAAGAAGTAAGATATTACGTACTTTTTTTGAAACAGCTCTTTGGGTATGTCGCATTTTCTTAAGTATAGCTGGGTCAAAGTAGGCTTCCAAACTCTGCTTACTCTCCTTTAGGAAAAACCCTAAAGGAAGTAAAAGGAGTAAAAGCCATAAATATTCACTATTTTCAAATACCATTACAGCCTCCTATTTCGAGAGAAGAAGTAGAGCAACATCAACAACAATCCTGCTGATAAAGGGTACTGGAAGAAGTAACTCTTCTTAACGTACTTGTCTACTTTTATCTCACTCTTTTCTAATTTATTTATCACTCCATATATCTTTTTTAACTTCTCTACGCTGTCTGCTTCAAAAAACTCACCATGGGTCTCTGTGGCTATACGTTTAAGTATGGCAGCATTATAATCACCACGATTACCAACCCCAATAACATAAACTTTTATACCATATTTTTTAGCCGTATTAAGTGCTATATCCAGAGGTATATTCTCAACATTATTGACACCATCTGTCAACAGTATGGCTATCTTCTCTTTGGCTTTAGACTCTTTAAAAAGTTTAGAACTCATAAAAAGTGCTTCATAAAGAGCTGTTCTTTGTGTTCCAGCTATCCCTACTTCTAAACGTGAAAGCAGACGCTTAATACTCTCCTTATCATATGTCAGAGGAATCGCTACATAAGAGAAGTCAGCAAAAATAGTCAAGCCCAGCTTGTCATGTTTACGCATGTCTACAAACTCGGTGACAATATCTTTTACAATACCAAACTTGTTGTACTCTTTCATCGAACCACTGGCATCAAGTATCATTGATATCTCATACCCTTTATCTTTGTCTATAACCACATCATCTTGTCTATAAGGAGAAGCCAAAGCGATGGTCAAAAGAAGTACAGCCAAAAACTCTACAACCAATATAAAATAATTTTGCTTCGCTGATACTTGTTTAAATATCTTCATATTGGGGAAGATAAGCTGTTCATTTCTCTGTTTACACAACTTTTTACAGATAAAATAGAGAAATAGAAATAGAAATGCAAAAGGGTATTCAAATATTATATTACTCATACCGTCAACTCCTTTATAATACTTTTCATTCTCTCTTTATCTTCATCACTTAACTCTGGTACCTCTCGTTTAAACTTATAATCCTCTAACTTAGGTAAAAGCATCAAGAGTGCTGGATGTTCAGGTGAAACAATCTGTGCATTTTCAGAAAAACTGTAAACAGCCTCTTTGGTGTCAGAAAAGTCTATATTCTGAAGTGCCAACTTTGCCAACTCTTTAGGAGTTAATCGTTTAGATTTACGTTTAGGTTTACGTAACCAAAGAACAAACCAAACCAACAGTGCTATAAAAACAAGAGCCAAACCTACAGTTAGCATCAAATAAAAAAATGATTCATCAGGAACTTCTACAAAGCCCTTTATATCTTTTAACTCTTCCATTATCTCACCAAATTATTTAGTTTATAGTAGGGATCTTCATCGGTATAGATTTTCACATACCGTATATGATGTCCCATAAAGTGTTCATAGAGCTTTTTATCTTTTTTATCTATCTTAGCTTTATAGTCCAAGAGCATTTTTTTGTTAAACTCAAAACTACTTGACTCCATACTGTTGGGGTCTATTAAATCCAACATGCCCATCAGTTGTGGCTCTTCTTCAAACTTGTCTCGTACGACTATAGCATAAACCTCATGTTTGGCAGAGAGCAGTGTTAAGTCCAGTTCTTCATAAAAATCACCAATCAAAAAAACAATAGATTTTTGCTTGACTGTTCCCAACATATGATTAGAAAATGCCTCATAATCAACCTCTTTACCTAAAGCATCCAAGCCCAAGAGATTTGGAACCACTTCATGTAAAGCATTGATACTTTTTGTTGCACGTCTGTAGTACTCCTCTTTATCAGAGAAGGCTAAAGTCGTAACATTGTCTCCATTTTTCATGGCAGAGTAGGCTAAAAGTGCATAGATTTCAGCCATCAATTCCTGTTTGATTCGTTTAGAACCAAAAGAAATGCCCCCACTTGTCATAAATGCAATAACAATGTTTAGTTCACGCTCTTCTGTAAATAGGTTGATATAAGGACGTTGTGCTTTGGCTGTTGCTTTCCAGTTAATTTTACGAACATCATCACCAAAGTAATACTCACGTAACTCAGAAAAATCTAGCCCGTTACCAACAAAGGTAGTGGCATTATTTCCTAAATTTTGAGAGAAAATTTTACGTTTGGTCTTGATGAGAATCTCTCGTGCCACACGCTCTATAATATTTTTATTATCCTCTTTCATCAGACTACCTCTTAGGGTAACTTGATATGTTGCATAATCGTTTTTACTATATAATCAGCAGTGATTCCATTGGCTTCAGCTTTGTAGTTGAGTATGATTCTATGTCTAAGCACATTTCCTACCACCTCGGCTACATCTACAGGGGTGACAAAATCTTTTCCACGAAGAACAGCCACAGCTTTTACAGCTTTATAGATGTTTATCGATGCTCTAGGACTTGCACCATACTCAATGTAGTTACCTATTTCAGGTATGCCAAACTGCTCAGGGTTACGGGTAGCAAAGACGATATTTAAAATATATTTTAAAATAGCATCATCTACATTGACCTCTGTAGCAGCTCGCTTAAGTACTACTAAATCTTCTCTACTTACCACTTGGCTTATAACACCAAAAGCATCATTTGCCACACGCTTAACTATCTCAAACTCTTCCTCTATGCTGTTATAATCTACAATAACATTAAGCATAAATCTGTCAAGCTGTGCTTCAGGAAGTTTATACGCACCCTCTTGCTCTACAGGGTTTTGAGTTGCCAGTACTAAAAATGGGTCATCTAGCTTATAGGTCTCTTCCCCAATAGTAATCTGACGCTCTTGCATCACCTCTAAAAGGGCTGCTTGTACTTTAGCAGGAGCCCTATTAATCTCATCGGCTAAGAGTAAGTTGGTAAAGGCTGGACCTTTTCTCACTTTAAACTCAGCATTTTTTTGGTCATAGATTTCGGTTCCTGTAATGTCCGATGGCAAAAGGTCAGGAGTAAACTGTATACGTTTAAAGTCCAGTCCAAGTCCTTGAGCCAAAGCATTAATCGCCGTGGTCTTTGCCAAACCTGGTACACCTTCAACTAAGATATGTCCATCACTTATTAGCCCTATCAGCAAGGCATCGATTAACTCTTCATGTCCAACAATAACTTTTTGAACTTCTTCTTTTATATCAATAATTGTTTGATTCATTTTGATTCCTATATTAATAATGTTTAATTTATATGAGATTATAAATCATCTATATTAACAATCTCTTAATAAAACTATTTATCTTTTCCTAAATCAATAATCCTATCTGCTTTTTCAATACTACTTAACCTATGGGCAATGGTAATAACTGTTTTATCTTTAATATATTTATCCAAAGCCTCTAAGAGTTTATTCTCTGTCTCATCATCAAGTGATGAAGTAGACTCATCAAATATAATGACTTTTGGATTGTCAAGAAGTACCCTTGCAATAGAGAGTCGTTGCTTTTGACCACCAGAGAGCTTGGTTCCATTTTTACCAACAATGGTCTCTAGCTTATGCTCCAGACCATCTACAAATTCATAGAGCTGGGCTACTTTTAGACTCCTATAAATCGCTTCATCATCATAAACTCTTCCAAGTGTTAAGTTAAAACGTAAGGTATTGTTAAACATTAGTGGTGATTGCAGTACAAAACCCACATTTTCACGTACTTTTTCGTAACCTATCTCTTTTATTTCATGTTCATTATAGAAGATTTTTCCAGAGCAGATAGGATAAAGCCCTATAAGTATTTGAGCCAAGGTACTTTTACCACTACCTGTTTTACCTATAATGGCTACCTTTTCACCCTTTTTTATTTCTAAGTTAAGATTTTTTAAAACATCTGTTTTCCCATCATAGGAGAAAGAGACATTTTCTAAACGTATGGAGGCTGTTATTTCATCTTTAAAAGGGTCTACTTTATGCTCATATTTTGGCTCTGACTTTAGCTCCAAAATCTCATTGAGCCGTTCTATAGAAGTTTTTGCATTAAAGTACAAATGAACATAGTTCATAAGTTTGTCAACAGGACGCATGATTATCCAAGCATAAGCAAAAATAGCCAACATTTTTCCTATGGTAAGCAGACCTAGAAGCACCATTAAAATACCTACAGCTCTAAATATATCATGTGAATACATAATGAGCAATCGTGAAAACTCTAAAGCCATCTCACTCTTGAGACCAAACTGATAACCATTATCTCGAATCTTTTTGGCTTTTTGATCAATATCATTTAAAAAGTACGTTTCACGGTTTTGAACCCTTATTTGGTTATAAAGTTCTAAACTCTCTGTTAAAGAGTTTTGAAAAACCTCTATGGCTCTATTTTCTCTCTTTTTTATCTTGGCTACAGCTCTAAAAATTCGTAAGTAAAAACCCAATGCCAGTGGATTTAGAAGTAAAATAACCAATGCCAACTGCCAGTTAAGATATAAAATCACAACAGCTATACTAATAAGTGTCATCGCCTCTACAATAATCTCACCAACTGATGATGAGACAAATTTATCAACAGTGTCAACATCAGTAATAACTTTTGCAGAGACAGCACCAGAGCCTAACATATCATATTCACTCATAGAGACAGTTTGTAGGTGATTTAGTAACTTTTTTCGTATGGTATAGGTCACCTCTTTAGATATTTTAGTAAAAAGTCGAATGTGTAAAAGATTAAACATAAGACTGAGTGCTTTTAAAAAAAGTGTTATTAATAATACTGTTAAGATATAGTATTCAGGAGAACTTATGGTCACATACTGGTCAATGGTTTGGGTGATTTTTCCACCTTTTCCTAAAATGATTTCATCTATAAGTAGAGGTATGAGAAGTGGAACAGGTATGGTTAACATAGTTGAGAGTATAGCAACTAAATTTGCAGATATAAGTACCCGTTTATGTTTTGCAATCTCATGAAAAATTGTTTTTATGCTAATCATTGCTTAACTCTTTTTTAGAGAAATATAGCATAAGTAGGTTATAATTCAATAAAAAAGAGATGATATGTTTAAAATCGTAAATACCTTACTCCTACTTACTGTTCTTTTTACTGCTTGTTCAGGACAAGAGAGTAAAGAAAAAGCTGAAACAAATACTACAAAAATAAAAGAGACTGTAGCAGATACTAATGTAACCAAAACAGTATCCGATACCAACGTAACAGTTAAAGAAAAAGAACAAAAATCTCTTTTCACACTTACAACACTTGAAGGAAAAACCATTCATATTGATGAAACAGAAGGTGGACTCTCATTTAAAGAGTTTAAAGATAAAGTAGTGCTTGTACTCTTTTTTGGTCACAGATGTCCACCATGTCTACGAGAAATTCCTGTATTAATAGAATTGACAAAAAAAGGGCATAAAGATTTAGAAATACTTGCTGTTGAAGTACAAGGTTTATCAGAAGAACAACTTAAAACTTTCAAAGAAATAAAAGGTATAAACTACAACCTTGTTGCCAATACAGGGACCTCTAATTTTGTAAATTACATTGCAAAACAAGCAAACTGGAGTGGTGCTATTCCATTTTTAATTGGATTTGACAAAAAATCTGTTGTTAAAGTTGTTCATGCTGGTGGACTGGGTGAAAAAGATTTTGATAATATCTATAGCACCTTGGCTAAAGCAGAGTAATCTTTTAATTTTTACTTGGTATCTGTATGGTAAAGATAACTCCCTCTTTACCATTATCTACAAAAATTTTACCATACATACTCTCTTCTACAATCAGTTTCAAAATATAAAGTCCTAGTCCTGTCCCATTCTCTTTATCCTTGGTTGTAAAATATGGATTAAATATCTTTTTTATATTTTTCTTCTCAATACCTCCACCATTATCTTCAACTATAATAAATACATAATCCTTCTCTTTATAAGCATTAATCATAATTTTTCCTTGATTAATATTTTGTAAATTTTTTTGACAAGCATAGATGGCATTATTGAGAAGAATTAACAGGGACTGTATAAGCTCTGAACTATAACCTATAATCCTTATTTCTTCTTTCTCGTTATAGGTTATTTCTATATTTTTATAACTTGATATTACTGTTAAATCCTTTGTTTGTCTAATAATATCTCTCATATAAAAAGCTTCACTCTTTTTATTTTTAGAGAAAAAATCAGTAAAATCATTAATAGTTTTAGACAAATATGCTGTCGTATTTTCTATTTGATTTAAATGTTTATCAAGAACTTCTGTATTAAGAATCTTTTTTCTATGATCAACATCAATATTTATCACCACACCATTGATAGAGGACAAGGGTTGTCTCCACTGATGAGCTATAAGTGCTATCATCTCTCCCATTGATGCCAGTTTACTCTGTATAATTAAAATTTTCTCTTGTTCTTGTTTTTCTCTATTTATCTTAATAGAATAATAAAGTACAAGTAGTAAAAAAACATATACAACAGGTGTCCAGAAGTAACCAATAGAGATATACAGCCCATTGGCATATGAATAATATAAACTTAAAATACTTATGCTAATAACCATAAGAAAAAGTGCAACAATCTGAATATGCAACCGTTTTATAAACAACATTGTAATTAAAATTGAAAATAAAAGAGATAATATAATATTAATTTTTTTATACTTTATAGGTTGACTAACTGTATTGTTGCTAAGAATACTATCTGCAACCAAAGCATGTATCATACTATTTGATATTGTCTTATTATTTGAGATAGTATAAGTAGGATTTAATCCTACTACCGATGAACCTATAACAACAATTTTACCTTCTATTGCCTCACGAGGAACTTTTCCATTTAAAATATCAATAGCAGAAAAAACTTTAGGATTTTGTTTAAATGAGTCTATTAAAATACTACTGGTATCTGTATCTATTTTAACATTTTTATCAGAATTTAGCAGTGTTGCTAAAGCAAAAGAGGGGAAGATACGTTCTTTATACTCCATAAAAAGTTGTACACGCCTAAGTATACCATCACTGTCTTCCCATGCATTAATAAACCCAAAATTTTCTACACTATTTTGTATCGGCTCATAGTTACATAAAAGTGCTGGTGCATTAAGTTCCGTGTTTACTTCAGAAAACATATTGTCTCTATAGGAAAGATTTTGACAATGAGAAGATGTATAGGGACTGTTATGAAAGTATGTAGCAACTGTAGCCCTTGAAGCTAAAAGAGTCATTGATAAAAGTTTATCATTATCTCTAAATTCAGAAGGCATATCAGCAATATGTATATTTAATTTATAATATTTTTTATAAAAATCTTCTAGTGCTATAGGGGAAACCCTATCTCTTTCTGAGAAGAGTATATTGATACCTATTGCTGATGGATTCATACTGGATACACTATCTATAAGTTGAGCATCAATAATCCTTGGCCATGGCCATTGACCAAGCTGATGTAGACTGTTTTCATCAATATCTACAACTACCGAATAAGATGGACTTTTAGAATCTTCTATTTGATTAAAAAATATATTTGAAATATCATAAAACTTATAGTCAATTTTTTTTATGTGTTCACTGTTGTATAAAAAAAAGTGTATAAGTATCAATAATCCAATGGCAACTATATATTTAATCGTTTTTAAGCTCATCTATTTTATAAATATTTCAACATTTCTATTTTTTGCTTCAGATATGTTATCAGCTGTTTTAACTTGTAAATCTTCTTCCCCATAACCTTTAGCTCTTAGAGCAACAACCTTAACAGCTTTTTCCTTTAAAATTGACTCAATATATTTGGCTCGTTTTAGGGAAACTTTTATATTGAGTTCATTAGAACCTGTAGTATCTGTATGCCCTATAATATCAACCATACAAGGGGTACGTTCTTTCATCATCTCCATAGCCTTAAGTAACACAGCCTGAGACTCCTCTGTTAACTCTTTAGATTTTGGTTTAAAATAGACCATATACTTTACAGGTTTTTTAGGAGAGGCTGCTAAAACTTTAGAGAAACGAGATGCTATCTCCTTTTTAGACATAGTTTTAATTTCACTTACCGATTTATTTTCATCTTTTAAATCAACATAACTTCCAACTTTATCAAGTTTACTTGTGCCTTTATTGTTAGAAACAATCACAGCATTATGTGTTTTACCATTATCCAACAAAACTACTGTCGTTTGAGAACAGCTTATAAAAAAAAGAGCTGCTATAAAAAATATAAATTGTCGTTTCATCTACTTAACCTCCACAGCAAATTTTGTACCACGAATACCTATGATACCTTCAGGTATACGAAACTTAACCGATTTTGGAGCCAGTTTTCCAACCCGACCTGAACTAAATACAGCCTTACCCTTTTTTAGAAACAAATCAACATCAAACTCTTTTTTCTCTGGTTTAACCTTAAATTTATTAATCACAAAAATAGCTTTTTCATCCAAAGATAAAACTGTTCCATCATCAAAAGTAATCCCTATAGAACTTTTTGCTTTTGTCATGACGATGTCACCATTTTCTAAAGTAAACCCTGCTTTTACAGGAAGTACTTTTTTACCTCTTTTAATATCAACTTCACCTGTTGTATTTTTAACAATCCCAACATTAGAAAATAATAAGCTACTCATTATTAATCCTACCAATACTATTTTTTTCACATATACCCTTTTACTACAAATTAAATAAAACGATTATAGCATGAACTATCTTGTGATAAAGTATTAATTTATGGTCTTAAAAAATCAAAGAAGAACCTTAACAGATTTATTATTATCAGTAATAACTTGTGATACAGGTGATGACTTTTTCTTTTGCTTAACTGGTATAGTCTTCAGAACCAATCCTACATGCTTAAGTTGCTTTTCTCTCATCATATTTTCCAAATCAACTATGGATGACTTTTTACTAAAGTCCTCTCTTAGAACAATAAGATTGATATCACTATAATGCATAAGATAAAAAGTCTCAACAGCGACATCAAATGAACCCGTATCAATAAAAATATAATCATACTCACTTTTTAATGTGTTCAAAAGTTCTTCAAGTCTAGGTGATAGCATTAACTCCATAGGGTTAGGAGGTGTAGGACCTGAAGGTATAATATTTAAATTGGGGTGATTGGTAGTAAATATAATATTACCAAGATTATCACGTTCACTTAAATAAGTGCTTACACCACTATATTGTGCTTGCATACCAAAGTGTTCATGAACAGATGGATTATGCATATCTAAGTCAATAATTATTGATTTATATCGTGTAGTTTGCAAAATTCTACTAAGATTGACTATTGTTGTTGTTTTCCCCTCACCTTGAACAGTAGATGATACAAGGACAATATTACCTTCATCCTCTTTTTTGGAAAATTGAAGGTTCATAGCAAGTTTTCTATATGCCTCTTCTAAAGATACATTCATTAACATCTTATCTTTATAGAGAGGAATATTTCCATAAATAGGTAACTTTGTTAAAAGTTCAACATCTTTTTGTGTTTTTACTTTATCAATCGTAAATGAACGTATAAGTGATATAACAATTCCCAATACTAATCCTAGCATCGCTGCAACCACTAACAACATAGAACGTTTAGGACTTACAGGTGATGATGAAGTATATGCCTTATCTACTGTCTCATAATCAGCGACTGCTGCAACTTGCATCAATTCATTTTCTGATTTTTTCTCCAAAAGATAGGTATACATCTTAGCATTAACTTCATAGCTACGTTGAAAAGAGATAAGCTTTTTCTCTTTCTTTGGAAGTGTCGTTAAAATAGATTCATATTTACTTTTTTGTCTTAAAAGATTTTTATGTTTAATCTTAAGAACAGCACCTAAATTTTCAACATTTAATGCTATTTTCTTTTTAATTTCTGCTGTTCGTTTACGTATCAATTTTAAACGTGGATAACTGTCAGTATATTCAATTTTCAATTCATTTTCTTCAACAGTCAGTTCATTTAATGCATCAATCAATCGAATAGTACTGTCATCGTTAAATTCTAATAAAGTAGGGGCAATAGCATCAAAATTTTTATTATTATCAATATATTTCTTTAAGTTAGCAATCAATTGCTCTTTAAGAATAACTTCTGATAACCTAAGGTCTATATCACCTAACTTTTCAAAAAGACTTGTTGATTTAATTCCTGGATCGACACTCTTATTTTTAGATTGATAACCACGAAGCTCTTTCTCTGAAACTTCTAACTTTATTCTCGTTCTTTCAAGTTGCTCATCAAGAAATTTCAAAATTTTATTATGTGTATTTTCTTTCTTTTGAATACTCTGATTAATATAGGCATCAATAAGTGCGTTAACATACCTATTTGCTCGTTTAGGTATAGTATCTTTAAATGAAATTACAAGTAAATTGGACTCTTCATCAAGTCTACTTATAGATAAATTACGCTTAATAATACTTTCATATATACTACGATCATCACCATTTATCTTAATATACATAGTATCTTCAAAAATTCTATTTTGATTTACTACAGCTGTAAAGTATTCGCTCTCTATAACTTCATCATAATGGTATAATTTAGACTCACCATGCATTTTAGATGAAAGTACAAATCCATCTTCTTTAGGAATTAATGCAATATAGGGTTCATTAAAATCTGTAGCAATATCTCTTATATCATTTATCTCTACAGGGCTATTATCATATAGCTCAACTTTTCTATAAGCATCTTCTATAAAATATTGGACTTGAAAATCAACATTTTTTAAAGCTTTATAATTGATTTGATACGTTTGAAGAATAGACATCTCTTGAATAATTCCTGCTGCATTTGTCTTAAATAGATTCTTCCTAAGCAAATCTTCTTTATCACCAACATCTTGATCACTATTTACTTTAATAATCGCATATGATTTATAGGTGGAAGGTATAAAATATAAATAGAACTTAGCTAACAGCATAGAAAGTATCATAATAGTTATAATTAACCATTTATAAGGCAATACCAATTTAAAGATTTCAATTATGTAGTTTTCCTCTTTTACAGAGCTTGATGGAATAGATTTCATATTTATTATATACCAATATTAAATTTTATTTATAAAAATAAATAGTAACAATTAAAAACTTAAATGTAACTTATATTATATATCTATTATATCAAATAAAATCTTTAAATACTATTTAAATATTAACCAATATTAACTAAATATGTTTTATAATGTTACTTCATTTAAAAAAAAGGAGACTAATTAATGAAAAAAATAATATTTTGTATACTTTTTACAAATGTAATTTTTGCAAATGCAACACCTGGTGTAAGAACAGTAACCTCAGGAGAAGAAGTATCAGGTACAGTAGAAAGAGGTGAAATAATTCACTATAAAATATCTGCGTCAAATGGTAAAACTGTAAAGGTTTTATTAAATGGATTAGACAATGATGCTGATTTACGAGTAAGAGTGGGTGCCAAAGCAAAAGGTGGTACATACGATTGCAAATCAACCAATGGTGGGACAAACCCTGATAGTTGTTCTCTTACCCTTACATCAGATGACGATGTCTATATCCGTATTAATGGATTTAGAGCCACTGACTATACTTTAAAAGCGACTGTTGAAAATAATAATGGAGAAGAAGTTGTAACAACATTAACTTCTGGTCAGCCCATATCCAGCTCAATAGAGAGAGATAAAGTAAAACATTATAAAGTATCTGCTTCACATGGTGAAACAGTAAGTATTGTATTGAATGGATTAGATAATGATGCAGATTTACATGTAAGAGTTGGAGCCAAAGCAAAAGGTGGTACATATGACTGTAAATCAACCAATGGTGGAGTTAACACAGATACTTGTTCTGTTACTCTTGATGCAGATGATGATGTATATATCCGTGTTTATGGATTTAGATCTACTAACTTTACACTCAAGGCTACTGTCCAAAATGGTGGTGCTGGGAATAATCATGCAATCAATAGAACTGACTCAGTTTCTCATGGAGAAACCAAATTTTATACTCTAGAAGCAACAGAAGGACAAAGATTAGAATCTATATTAGATCAATTAAATGCAGATGCTGATTTATATGTAAGAGTTGGGGCAAGACCAACAGGTAGCGAATATGATTGTAAATCAACTAATGGTGGAACAAATCAAGACACTTGTGCTTTAACTATAAATCACACCGATACAGTATATATTGCTGTTGATGGATATAATGCTACCAGTTATAGATTAAGAGCATCACTTAGTAATGGTGGGGGTGAAGAAGAAGATGTAAGAACGGTAAGATCTGGTCAAACTATATCTGCTTCGGTAGCAAGAGACAGCATTAAATATTATAAAATAGATGCAAACAATGGCGATAAAATTACAGCTACAATAAGTGATTTAAATGCTGATGCTGACATCTATATTAAAAAAGGTGAGAAACCTACAACTTCATCTTATGATTGTAAATCAACAAATGGTGGAACACACTCTGACTCATGTTCAATTAACACAGTTGGAAATCAAGTAGTTTATATTGGAGTAAGTGGTTTTAGAGCTACAAGCTATAATCTACTTGTAAGAGCAAATAGAAAAGTATTAATACCAGCTAATCCACAAATTCCTACTGTTCTTGAAGATGCTGAGGGTGGAACACTTAATCCAAACTGGGTAACAACAAGAGGAGATAAACCTGGGTATATTTGGCCTACACCACATATTCCTGGTGCCCCAAGTGGAACAGGAGTGATGGTACATCATGCCAATGGTGAAGGTGCCAGTCTATACAGATATGAACTTCCCGTAAACAATAATTCTCAAATGATACTCTCTATGGATTGTGGAGGATTACCTAATCATAAATTTGATGAAGATCCAGAAAGTCTTAGAGGATACATTCCTCATTATAGTTTTGGTGTTGTTGTAGAGACAAGACTAGGTCAAAGAATTATGAATTGGGATTCATGGTATGCACATCAAGGTTATGGACCAAGAATAAATGATAATGGACATAATGTATTTTTTAACTATCCTTCACCTGTTGAACTTGTAAGTGGATATTATAAACCTACAACCCAATGGGATCATTTTGAAGTAAACTTAAATACTGAACTAAAACGATTAGAATCCAATAATGAGATTATTAGAATCGTACAATTTTTTACAACTGGTGGTTTTTTAGATAATATCACTTTATCTGCTGCTAATTAGTAGTATCTACAAAATGAGAAAAAGGTTAACCTTTTTCTCATTCAACTTATTTAAAAATTTCCTTTCTCTTCCCTCCCAATAAACATAATTAAACTAATAAGAACATATTATGTGATAAAATATATTATAAATTAAAATTAGGAGAAATAATGAAAAGAGTAATATTCTTTATGTTATTTATAAATGTACTTTTTGCTGATGTTACAACAATAACTTCAGGAGAAGAGATATCAGGTTCAGTAGCTAAAGATGAAATAGTTCACTATAAGATTTCTGCATTAAAAGGAAGCACTGTAAATATTTTATTAAATGGATTAACCAATGATGCAGATATTCGTATAAGAGTAGGTGCAGAAGCAAAAGGTGGAACATACGATTGTAAATCAACCAATGGTGGAACCACTCCAGATAGTTGTTCCGTTACACTTACTTCAAGGGATGATGTATATATCAGAATCAATGGCTTTAGAGCAACAGACTATACGTTAACAGCAACTGTTGAAAATCCTGAAATAATTGTAAATACATTAACTTCTGATCAACCCGTATCCAGTTCTATAGAAAGAGATGATATCGCCCATTATAAAATATCTGCTTCAAATGGAGATAGAGTAAGCATTGTATTAGATGGTCTAGATAACGATGCTGATTTACATGTAAGAATAGGTGCCATTGCCAAAGGTGGAACATATGATTGTAAATCAACAAACGGAGGAGACACTCCTGAAAGTTGCTCTGTGACACTTACAGAAGATGCAGATATTTATATTCGTATTTATGGATTTAGGTCTACAAATTATAAAGTAACAGCTACCATAGAAAATAATGCTGAAGAAAATGTATTGAATATATCAAGTTCTATTAGTAAAGGTGAAACAAAGTTTTATACACTCGAAGCAAAAGAAGATCAAACATTAGAGTCTCTACTAGATGGATTAAATGCCGATGCTGATTTATATGTACGGATTGGAGCAAAACCTACAGGTAGCGAATATAATTGTAAGTCAAGTAATGGTGGAACGACTGCTGATAGCTGTTCTGTAACTATCAATCAAAATGATACCGTGTATCTTGCTGTCTATGGTTATAGAGCTACAAACTATACGTTAACAGCTTCTCTTAGTGGAGGAGAAGAAGAGGAGGAGGAAGAAGGTGTAACAACTATTACATCAGGAGAATCCGTATCTGCTTCTGTAACAAGAGACGAAATTAAATACTATAAAATAAACGCACACTTTGGAGATAAAGTTATAGCTACCATAAATGCGTTAACAGCAGATGCTGATATCTATATTAAAAAAGGTGAAAAACCTACCACTACATCTTTCGATTGTAAGTCTGCAAATGGTGGAATCAACACCGATTCATGTTCCATTGATATACTTCAAGATACAAAAGTTTATATTGGTGTTGCTGGCTTTAGAACAGCAAATTATAATCTGCTTGTAACTTCTGAAAGAGAGATGATACCAGCAAATCCTCAAATTCCTACTGTTCTTGAAGATGCAGAGGGTGGTACACTCAATCC
>JAUTWP010046649.1:0-12994 GCA_033042655.1 Cyathermia naticoides
GGTATCGTTTCTTTTGGGGGTCAGTATATAATGATTTTATTTATGCTGAATGAGGAAATTGTGTTAGTGTTGGAGATTTGAAAAAGCAATACAAATAACATGTACCTGTTTGAATAATGTGCACAAGAGATTAACAATGTGTTGATTTTAATACAGTATAGATTATAACAGTGCATTTAAATAATGTGCAGATTTGAATAACATTATAATTGAATAACAACATACAGGTTTGAATAACCCTGGTTTTTGAGGTGTAGAGTATTTGCTTTATAATAGATGCATTTAACCATTGATTATATGCTATGGATGATGTGGATTGCCATGTGTTAGTAGTTAATATAATTATGTATGTATGGTGTCCTATGTGCTGGATGTTTACCCTGTTTTATTTGCATGCTCATATGTTGCTAGCTTTAATCTACTCCGCTTCTGCCTGACACTTGCTATCCTTTCCAGCTATTGCAGTCACTCAAGTGAATGTGCTCACAGACAAGGCAGAAGGAAATTGCAATAAATCTCTTTATTATTATTATTTTTTAGATTACCAATATTACGTATCCATTTTATACGCATTTTTTTGTAATTTTTATACTATTTTTTTGTAATTTTTATTGGGTACCTTACCTAAAAGACTGAAAACAATAAATTACTCTATATAATGTATGCAAAATTTGATTATGACCATATAAAGTACTTGTTCTTTGTGTAAATGCTGATAGGATAGTATAAATTAAAGAGTACCAAATTGCAATGACCTTTGACCTAGCTGTACCATAGCTAACAACTGTTTTGGCTCTTGTTGCTCTGTGGGTTTCTCACACATTAACAAATCCTACCTTGTTTGTAACCATATTAAGGTGCACCTGGGGTTATATCGTCGCCATTTGCCGGTGTGCCTGGGCTCGGACACCCCCACCTAACTACTGCATATGGTGCTGCCGCTGCTGCTGCTGCCGCCCAGGCTGGAGGTATGCCGCTTTCTGGTTCTCAGTTATCCATCCATCCATCCGCTATGAATATGACTCGAAACTGCATAAACGGTTGTACCCAATATTGTTAACCTGTTACATTCTAATTAGATGAATACATGTCCTTTACTCATGCTTTTTCATTTGTGTTGGGGTTTTCTTTTTGCTTAAGGCTTGACTTTTCACTCTAGCTTACATTATATTTGGCGTGAGTCAACAGTCAAGTCCTCGTTATGCAAATATATGTAGAGTATTTAAATAGATTTACTAACTGTATCCTGAATAAATCCATCAACATTTATTACTCATCATAATTAATTCTTTCTTTGCAGTTCAGATTTTTTTTTTCCCCCATCGAACTCTAATTTAAGTGTTCTTGTGCATATCTTCAAATTGACAACATTTACAATCTTCATCCTACTCATTTAACAAATATTTTAACTTCAACATAACTTTAATCATTGCTGTAAAAGCATTTTGGAATTATTACCTACTTTAATTTTTGTTAAGTCTTTACTTTTTTCTTATTGTCATTGACAATTTTGCAACTTAATTTAGTTTTTGCCAAATCAATAAGTCTTGTTTTTGTAAAAGTTGATGGGTTGTATTTAGATCAGTGTAATGGGTTGCATGCTATGTACAATGTGTTTAAAGAATAATAGTAGTTTTAGTGTGCAAAGGTTACAGAACTTGTGGATACCTTGTTGCTCTGACAAGAGGCATCCATTAAACCCGAGCATGATAAAAACTATTGTAAAGCAGCAACTAATTATTTAATTTATCCTGCAATTTAAAATTAATTTGAAAATAATGTAAAATATTAATAATCTGGAATTGAATAAGCTGACATAATGATAAGTAAAGATTGTTTTATTTAACAATGCCATTATAGCACATTGATTTTTATCTTATCTGCTATTGGACGTCAAATATATGGTAATTTTGACACATTTCTTTCGAGAAAACCTGTTGCTGCTACATAGGCTACTCTTTCTGATAAGCACCAAGTGGTATTTTATATGCACCTTCCCCACAGACAGGACAGCACATGCCACAGCCTTTGATGAATCAGTTGTGGGCCACTGGTTGGAACTGAAAATAGTCCAAACAGCAAATGAGTCGACTGAGTAAAATCGATCTGATGACCGACTGCTTACATAAAGATAAGGTCAGATTTGCTTTATACAGCAGTGGCTGAAGATATAGTGATTCTATGTTACTGATTGCAGGATAAAGCTGAACTTTGATAGATACAAGTGCTTTTAGCAGTGCTAACACATTTTATTTGGTTGGCTAAAATTATTATACAAAATTATGTAACCAAAATAAAATGAAATCACAAACATGATCGGTCAAAATAAATATGATCTTTCTAGATATTATATTTTTCATAACAGAAATTTGAAAATTACTGTCTGCATTTGATTTTAATTTTTGTTTTTCTATTCTCTAAAGGATTATATTTGTCCAAATATTTTGATAATTTATTTTTCATCTATTGAAATACATGTTTGGGAACAAAAATGTTGAAATAAATGTTGCTAGGCTATAAATAATTTAAAATTAAAATGCAATCCAGTAGATGAGTAAAGTTATTTTTATAACAATATATTTTGTAAAAGTAAATGCTTTAACATTAATAATTTTGGCCACTATACATTAACACATTAATTTGCATTTAAAACTTTAGAATTATATAACTACATTTGTATTTATTTTTCCTTTACTAGTATATTTATCAATGCTTTGCATGCAAATTAGTACCAATGCCGTAGACTTGTTGTATGGCTTTTTGTCCAAATGTTTGCTGTGTGACTAACAGTAGAAAACTCTAATCGATGAAGTTAGTAATTTGAATTGTCTCCCTTTTGTTGTAGCCCCTGGTTTTGGTGGTCTAGCAGGTGAGTTTGTGAGGTGTGGCATCGTAGAACTGGCATGCCTTCTTTCGTATGCTACTGTTCTTTATAATGCTGACCACGAACAAGCTGATTATTTCTTATAAGTTATATTGTCAAATCTTCTTATTTTCAGTCTGTGCTGTTCTATTGTACTCAGTCTTGGTGTTTGGTTTTCTATAACTTGTTTCTTCTCTTTTCCAGCGCAGTATCTAACTGTTTACATGAACCAGCTATTCTCTGTGCTTACCATTCTCCATTCTCCTGTTTCAATTAATACTTCATAGCCTAACTGTTATGACCAATATCCTTACGTGTATTTGTTGAAATAAATTTGTTTTGAAAGACAAATGATTGTTATTTAAGAGTTCTAGGCTAATCAGATATTGATTTTTTAATATTTAAACAAGAGTTGTAGGTAAATCTTTGTGATTTACGTATCAGCATGATTTGCTGTGAGTGAGGCATGGTCTGTTAACAAAACGTGTGGGCAAAACATGGTTGATCTAGTAATTTTATTTGAGTAGATTTGTTGGAAAATCTTTGTTGATTTATTAATGAGTTGATTTGTCTTAAAATTTACTAATTATTAAATTTGTTGGAAAAACTTGGTTGATTTATTAATGAGTAGATTTGTTGGAAAAATGTGGTTGATATTTGAATTGTCCTAAACAGCATCCATGTCGCAAAAATAGTTATTTATTTTTCAAAGAAAGAAACTGTATCATGTTTAAAATGGCATCATTACACTGAATCATGGTTCCTACATGTTATCAAAAACTTGGAAAATCAGTACTTTCTAGTACTGAAAAACAAAGAGAGTATAATTTGATGATGTGAACACATTTTAAGTTGGGTGGACAAAGAGATGTTCCACTCATCCCATGTTGGTCTAAATGTTTATACCAAAAAATTATATTTTGTCTTGAAAATTAATTATATCAATAGAAGGATGGGCTGTGGGAATTTCACAAACTGTTAACACATTAGATTTAGTGAACAGAACTTTGTTGGGAAGGCTGTTGATGAATGGATTTGTATTTATGGTTATGGATTGATTTTGGTTTAAGAAGAATTGCGAGAAAAGATTGATCTGTTAATAGCAAGGTCAACAAGTCTTAGAAAAAATAACAAATTTGTCCAAATGTTGAATTGTATTATATTGAGCCAAAAATGCAGAAATCTTAAAGTAAAATTACTCTTAATAAAGTGCCAAGTAATATTTTAAAACATTCACATTCAGTTAAGAGTAATTTTTCTCATCAATACTTTCAATGAAGGGATATAATTTTGTCACAGAGTCTGTAAGTCTCAAACTGCATAACACTAAAAGATGCTTAAATTTATTACAGTATATTTGGTATCATTGTGTAATAAAGAAATTGTTTGGCATGTTCCTATTTCTTTTCTATCTTTAAATTTGTATTCTGTTACTTTGCTAACTTTGGTCTTTTTAGACCGTTATAAAATACTGTTGTTTAATTTTATAACTAGAATTCATGTGTCTTAATAAAAACTAAATTTTACTATTGTAATTATTTTTATAATAAATTATATTTTTGCTGATGACATCCACAAAAATTTCAAAATCATGTATTTTATTTATTTACAATCATACTAGATGTCATAACAGTGTAATGCATTGCTAAATTACTACACAGCCTTTCATAGAATTAGTGAAGAGAACGAGTTTCAAAATGTTTAATATTAAAATGCATAATGTAATTTGTTTTTCTTGCCAATGAGATAATGCATGTACAGAAAATTGAGGCATATACTGTGGTAAAATACAATTCCTCAAATACTGAATCTGTTGACCTTGCTACTATTAACAAAAATAGTGATGTGGGCAAAGTTTTGTTGATATAAATGTTGTATATATGTCAAACAAGTATATGAAGGTAGTAATTTGAATTGTCTCCCTTTTGTTGTAGCCCCTGGTTTTGGTGGTTTAGCAGGTGAGTTTTGTGAAGTGATGTTCTAGGACTGGCATGCTACATACTGTTCTCTGTAGTACTGCCGTTTCTTTCTCATTTATTTTGTAAATCTTGTTTCTTATTTTCAGTCTCTTTGATGCTATTGTATATTAGTGTTGGTGTTTGGTACTGTTGTTTTTCTCTAAACTTGTTTCTTCTCTTACCCAGCTCAGTAGCTGTAACTTGAACCAGTTCTTCTTTCTGTTCCTGAGTTACTACCCATCCCCTTGTTGCGTCTAGTACTTCTTAGCATATCTTCCTAGTTCATCATAATGCATCTTACAGTGATGTCATTTTGGGAAATCATACTTTTCTTTTTCTTTTTTTTTTGAAAATCTGGCCATGGGTGAAAAGCTCACCAATAGGTATTTTAAAAATCATACTTAGATCTTATAGCACAAGTAAAACTGCAGGAAAAGGCAGTCATTACATCACAAATATTAAGGGTCATATTTAAAAAGTCTTAATTTCTATTTTTTTTAAATTAAAATGTTAAGTTACAATCCTGTAATTCTTGAGTTGTAATTTTTAATTTTTCCCTGAAGACCTTCTGACTATTTTCACCCTGTTACTAATGAAACCTGCTAGAAATTTCAATCTTGTTACTAACAAGACTTCATGCACATGTATATCATTCTAGATAATCTCTTCCTTATAGTCAAATGTAATCCAAAATAATCGTCTTTTTTCACTTGAATATATTTTCATTTCCAATTCCTTGTTTTTGAATTTGCCTTTGCTTCTGCCATTCTTTGTTGTTAAATAATTATATTAAATTATATTTTATTTAATATAATTGAATATGAGCATGTGTTAACTGAAAAACATGTTTTGTAAATTTCAGAATTTATAAGTTTTTGATTCCTTCTGTCAAATGGATATGTATTAGAAAAAGATGTGAACAAAATACATTCTGATCAAAACATGCCCACTTTCATTGGTTACTTATTTCTTAGTTTAAAAAAAAATCTTTTAACACATTATGCTTTTAATATGATTTCTGTTTTTAGTTTATTTTGTCTACCCTTGTTTCTAGGAACTAAGATCATTTCTCTGTTCATGATTTTACATTTCTTTTTGTATCAGTTGGATATTATAAATTACCATCTAATAGTCTTCATGCTGTCATGTTCAAGTTGGTTGCAGAACTTATTTGTCTTGTTTGATTTAAACACCCAAAAATGAATGGATGGGGGAAAATGTTTAGTTATGAAAATAATGGAACAATATTGTCTTTTATTGTTATCTTCAGTATTTTAACTCAAAAATTTAACATGCTACATACAGATTTGAAATGTTCAGATATAAACTAAACATTAATATAAAATTAATTTTTATAAACACTTGTTTCTTCAGCGATGCCAACCATGCCAGGATATGGTCCACTTCCCGGAGCGTATGGTGCGGCACGTCTCGGCATGCCTGTGCAGATGCCATCAGGAAGTAGCGTAATTCTCGTCTCAAATCTCGATGAACAGGTAAGAAATATGACAATGCTGCAAACATGCATTAAGTAAAACCTTTACAATGTGTCGCTAGAGATATAAAATGAAATGAAACCAGACTAAAACATACAAGTTATTTTTGTTTTACTCAGTAGATCAGTGAAAATAAACTGAACAAAATGAGTCACCAATGTAACATGAATAGCTACGAAATGATGTTTAAAGGAAGGATATGTTTGTTTTCCATGGTCATGCATGTTTATAATGAGCTATTCAAGTGTTCCGTCGTATTTATCACATACTGTTGTAAAAATAAGGTAATGTTTACTTACATCAGATGATAATATATATTTTGACTCATTGTGTTAGCATGCCAACAAACTTTTCATTATTTTTAGAAGCTATTACTGGAGTGTACAACTACAAGCTATCTGTAAATATAATCCGACAAAATGTTTTTTAGTATCAAATGAAAATTTTATAATGTAGTTAAAACATGGGGAACATGCAGCAGTGTTTTTAAGACTGAACGTAATTGAAAGACTTGTTTTACATTACTTAGAGAGTGCATTCCTCTTCGAACAAGGAATGCACCTAATTGCATTCTGGAAGAAGAAAAAATTTGCAATTTTACGACTGATTAAATTTTGTTAATACTGTTTTTGTTTTTTGAAATGTTAACAGGATAGTTTCAAGACTGGAAATAGGATGAGTTTGTAAATAGGCTAGTGTTCAATAAATGTTGTATGTCACAACACTAAGATGAAACCACAAGGGAAATCACTCCGTACACTTCGTAACAAGATCTAGATTCGTATGGTCTCGGTGCTGTTTTTAATCTTAATCTTTTTTTTATTATTAAAGTAAATTGTTTTGGTAAATCTTTGTCATAAACAAATGAATAAATACAATGTAAAAAACACTTGGTGAGAATTATTAGTTTTTCTTAAACCGATGTGTCAAGGGTTTTCATTGTCTTTGATAATTTAAAAAAAATTAAAGCGTGAATATTAACCCATTTCTTTAAATACAACTTAAATTATTTCACTTACTGGCAACAGCAATGGGTTTTCTTACCTTAGACCATAAAAATGTTTGAATTATCTGTATGACATACACTGTAATAGCCGATTATTAACAAATGTGCTGTGGAATCATAAAACAAACTTCTTTTTTGGATATTTCATTACTGTAATTTTTACAGTAATTTTGAGATAGACAAGATTTGAGAATTTTTATGTTTTAATTGTACTGGTTTCATTTAGATAATTTAATGAATTTATTTGTTTTAGAGTATTATTAATTTATGAAAAGTTCTCTGTAGTTAAAATCCCATCTGACAGTAAATCTAGCAGCATGCTTTTGCTTAGTAGTTTCTGCATAATATGTTCATTGGTGTAGGGATTCTTCCCTAGGTGCAGCCAGTCAAACGTGCATGCCTGTTGCATGAATGCAAACTGTAACTTGCATACTCTACTGGTATTTCCTGTGTACATATGTTAGTCAGTTACCATGTTAAGCTAACTAATTCTGTGATTCATCAGATTATTGTGTCTCTACTCGTCTCTGCTCAATCATAGTGTTTCGTACTTTAGTCTGTATTTTGTAGGCAGCCATGGTAACAATGTGTGCAGAGTTATCTATTTTAAATTAATGTTTTTACTTGACTGCAAAATATTCAGCTGATAATGTTATACACAATCACCTATTCTTAGACGATTTTATTGGCAGTGTGACAATTAGCCGACTTTGAAAGCTTATCTGTAAACAAAAAGACTTTGAATTTTTTAAATAGCGAAAGCTGCTGATTTGTCTTGTTAAGCTGTGACTTCTTTCATTATTATATGCTTGCTACATAAATGAAAATTGAACTTAAATAACGACAGGATGCTTGTTTCGAGGAACATTTATGTAGATTGTATGACAGAATGTATTGATTAATATGCTTATAAAACATTATTGCTATTACTTTACAGGTGCATTTCAACAACATTAATGGGTTTTCAAGGGTGTTTTTTATAACATTTTAAGCAACATTAATGGGGTTTTCAAGGGTGGTTTTTATAACTTTTTAAGCAACATTAATGGGGTTTTCAAAGGTGGTTTTTATAACATTTTAAGCAACATTAATGGGGTTTTCAAGGGTGGTTTTTATAACATTTTAAGCAACATTAATGGGGTTTTCACTGGTGTTTTTTGTTACATTTTAAGCAACATTAATAGGGTTTTCAAGGGTATTGTTTTTTCCAATTTAAGTTGGACTGATTCTTCAAGTCCCTTCAAACAAGAACTCCCATCTTTAATTATAATCAGTGTTTCTTATTATTGAGGAGGGAGCTCAGTTTACAAAAAACATCAAATAATAAAATTCATAATTGGCAGAAGATCTTAATTAATTTTAAAAGATTGATACACCTTTACATGTCTTTAATATGTTGTTACTTAGGTTTCATGTTTTACTTAAAAACATAATTCATCCCATGGACCTGACTCTAAAAATATTGTTGCGTGTTGTGGATTTCCCATGTAATAAAATATCTAGGGATTAATTTGGTGTTTTTCATTTTAAAGGTATTGCCATGGTATTTTTTTGGTAATTGTTAATCTATGTAAATTTTAAACTTCTAAGTTTGTACATTGTAGTGTTACTTTTGATAGCCTCATGCGGTTGAAGTATTTAAAATTAAATGAGGTTTGCCTGTATAGATTTAAGTTATTAAATGAAGGGATGTGGATATTAATACTATCAAGCACTTTGATGCAACAGTTGGATATCACTTACCGGTAATATCTGGAACTTAATTTCATTGGTTTTACTTGCTTTTATTACCACTGCTAATACTAATAGTACTCATTTAGACTTGTTAAGCTTTGATATTGCAATCCAGCTGGTCAACACTTACAGCATAATTCCTTGCAAAAAATGTCAAAGTAGCAGATGAAAACAGTTAGTGGTGTATAGCCATTCTTGTCACTGTCTTCGATGCATCCCTGATGAGATATCTTTATAATCTTTTAATAAAACAAGTTTCAGAAGATAATAGAAAATTTTATCTATAATAAAATAAGAATTTCAGAAGATAATAAAAATTAATTTCATGTTTAACAGGGATTAAAAAAATCATTGTCAATATGTGTCGAGTTCACATATTGGTTACCATGACAGCACTACGTACAGTCTTGACATCAGTTGTGGAGATGTTGACCACTTCTAATATGAATTTACCCATTTTTTTCCTTTGTTCCTGCTCCATCTCTGATGTTTCAAACAATCACGTTGCGGTTTCATCTCCACGTGGATTCTCTATGTTGCTCCTTGGACTGATTCTTGCTCTGCTCCTAACTGTTCCTCTACTTTAGAGTGTCGCGCCAGATGCTCTTTTTACCCTTTTTGGTACGTTTGTAAGCACTCTTTGTTTCTTTTTCTATGTAGAATATAGCACCAGAAAACTGCTTTAAAATTAAACAACACAACATTGTATTATTAATATTTGTGATCAGTTTTATATTATTTCTAAAAATGTTGTTACCAATCTGTAAATATTGAATGTTTTTCAATTAGCAGTTTTCTTAATTTTGTGACATTATTTGTTACTAATAAAATTAACAAAATATGTTGTGTATGTTTCTTTAGTTCTTTCAATTTCAAACAGTAACTACATAATTTTGTGTTGATTTTTAATTATCGAATCTCCCGTTCTGGTTTAGAAACACATTCATTTTGTATATTATGATTGATTTTGTTAAAATTCTAAAAAATAAAAAAAGAATATCTTTATTTGGAATTTTTTGTTCTTTTTGACTCAGATTTGAACTGTAAATTGTTTAACGTACAAAAATTGTTTATGGAGTCAAACTTCAAATTACAAAATTGTTTTGATATTTTGCCTCTAAAATCATAACACAATAAGTGAAAATGTAATAGATTTACAAATAAATTTAGCAGGGCTCTCTCTAAGCCATTGTAATTTCTTTTAATAAAATTTGACACTTTCTTTAACATGTTTGAGAATGCTTAAGTTTGTTGTCAGCTTTTAACCAGTGTATATTTGTAATTAGACCTGTCTTGGAGAGCCCTGTGTTGACTTGTATCAATGGTAACAATGTGGTGTGTGTGTCTCTAAACTGAGTAAATCTGTCATATGTACAGCAGTCACTTTATGCTTCAGCTTCATGCTTGGGCTTCCAGGAGGCTTCTTCCTTGGTTGTCCCATACCGTTCTTCCCACTGCTGTCCAGTGGCTCCTGTAACCCTCTCTTTGTTTTTCATCTCACAGGCGTATACGGGGATGTACATCGGGTGAAGATCTTGTTTAACAAGAAAGACAATGCTCTCATTCAGATGGCCGAACCTAACCAAGCTCAGCTCGGTAAGAAAATTCATTTTCATCAGCATGCAATGGTATATGGACATTCTACATTAATTTGTCGTCATCATGCAATATTATATAGACTAAAAAAAATGTCTTTTTGTTAATATGTAAAAGAAGAATTAAAGTAGATAGGGCTACTTCATTGAGATCAATTTAATATAAACAGAAGCAATTGTAATTTGTTATAAAATTTATCTTTTTCTTTGGGAACAGCAATTACATTTTTGTTTTGTTTTGGGGTTTTAACTTTTTTTTAACTATGTAAGAATGTCGCAAGACATCAAAATCCTCCAACTAGTTAAAATATTATCAAGACAAGATTTTCCAAATTTAACACGAAATTGAATATGTTCATATTGTAACATGCAACCAATCAGGTTTTGAATGAATAATAATTTCTTTATTTTTTTTTATTTTTTTTAGCTATAACTTTCCTGGACAAAGTGAAGGTCTGGGGCAAGCCAATAAGAGTAGCACAGTCAAAACATTCTGTGGTTCAGATGCCGAAGGAAGGACAGCCTGTAAGATATTTTACTTTTTCATTCAGTACCCTGAGTTACGGTCCTTGACATTTCAAATACTTCTAGTCTTTGTACTTTTCATAAAACCGTTCCTAAATTATTATAATTTATTTGAATTTTAGTGTTCAAGTGTGTTTACATGATTGTTTATTTGTCACTAGCTGAATAAATTGTCTTATCTTCTTTGACATTGTAAAATATTCTGTTTGATTTCCACAAATCTAATGATAGTTAAATGATTTATTTTAATATTAGTGTCTTAAGTGTGTATTTTTACTCTTTGTTTGAGGTGTCGCACACTTTAATACTTTATCAATTTTAAATTAACTAGTGTTTTTTTTACATTAACTTTGATAAAATCCCTAATCTGCGTCTTTTGAGTGTTTATTTTACATCAAGTTGACAGGTTTGATGTTCCTCATTGTTAATGCTTTCTTTCAGGATGCTGGATTAACAAAAGATTACACCAATTCGGCTCTTCATCGTTTCAAGAGACCGGGATCGAAAAACTGTCAGAATATTTTCCCCCCATCTGGGGTTCTTCATTTATCTAACATTCCGTAAGTTTTTATTTTTCATTTTAACTTCAGATGCACTCGAAGGAAACAGTTGTAATTTTAAAGATGAAATTACTCTATAAAGCTTGAACAAATCTTTGTCAGTGAAAAAACTAAACTTTGTCATAACAAACATGAAACAGATTTCTTACACTGATTTTATATCATTAAAATGTGTACTGTTAATGAAGGATGCAATTTTTAAATTCTATTTCTACTGATGCATGTATTTTCATTAAAACACTTAACAAATGATCTAAGTCTATATACAGTGGACTTGGTCTAAACGAGATCCATTTGGGACCAACAAAAAATGCTGGTTTAGACAGAGTGCCAGTTAAGTCAGATGCTATCCATTGTTAAGTGGCTGGACAGGACTTTGAAATCATGCTAGTTTACACAGAAATGTAGAGTAGACTGTAGTTATTCTTATGATCAATGTTATAAACTAAATGGACTTACTTTTACACATTCTTGATTTTGCAGACCAAATGTTGAAGAAAGTGAAATCACAGAATTGTTTTCAGAACATGGAACTGTGAAAGCCTTCAAATTTTTCCCGTAAGTCAATATATGATTGTGCTTCAGTTTTGCTTTTTTTAGTAGGGTGTGCATATTTCAAAATTACAGTAATGGACAATGATTTGCCTATGCTGTGTACAGAAATAGAATTAACAGTTTTCTAAAATAGATAGAAAGAGGATTTATTATCAACTCATGTAGTACAGTATACATGTATTTGCAAAAACTTTTTTTTATTTTTTATTTATTATTTTTTGTACACATTAAAACAATATTTAAGTATAATTAGTAATATTGAGATTTTGTTTGACTGTATTTTAATTACTTCATAGAAATGAAACACTTGATTACACCATAAATTAATTTGTGATTAGTTAAAAGTATTTTTTGATATTTTCACTTTTCAGAAAAGACAGAAAGATGGCACTGATTCAAATGAATACAGTTGATGAAGCCGTCATGGCTTTAATAGTAAGTCTCAGATAGATAGGTCTCCTAATTAGAACACACTTTTATTATAGAACCCAGCATGAACATGGTTATTAATGTCACTACCAACAAGGGATAAAGAGAATATTTCATTAGTCTCAGATTGAGGCATAAATCACAATCAGATAATGACTGACCTTCAGACATCATTTTTTTCTTTAGTAAAGTTTGGTTTGTTTAACGACGCCACTGGAACACATTGATTTTTATTTTATCATCGGTTATTGGACGTCATTCATATGGTCATTT
>JAUTWP010046760.1:0-12994 GCA_033042655.1 Cyathermia naticoides
AGTGTGGCGGCAGCGGGTTTCATTCTAAAAATGTGTGTCAAAATGACCATATGAATTACGTCCAATAACCGATGATCATAAAATCAATGTGTTCCAGTGGCGTCGTAAAACAAAACAAACTTTACTTTTACTACAGCTGGGCCGTCTCTTGACACGTGGTCTGAGCGATACATAAGGTTAACAGGATTAAATGCGATGTCGTAAAACACATTCACCTTGCATACGTGTGGATCTTGACAATAAAAGAGGAATTAGTCTTAAATAGTCCTTGCAATATCGTCAAAAGGTCAGAGCTTTCTGATATTTTTTTCTTTCTTTTTTTTTCTTTCCAAGCACTTAAGGTTTTGTTTTTTAGCAACTTTCAAAGTGGCTTTGTATCATTTTATTTTTCATTTAGAACTCATTCAATCTAGTAGTACAACATTATTTTAACGTTATCCTCCATGCCTACTAGTGAAGCACGTCCTCTCTTGTAGCTCAGTCAATAGCGTGCCCGCCTTTGAAGCGGTCCGTCGTCTGAAGAATCCTTCTCAGTGGACCTAGCTGCAGCTTGGGCTATTTTCCGTTTCAATCAGTGGTTCACAACTGGTTATCAAAAACTCTCTGCTGGCGTACAGCGGCAGCCATATTTACGAGTTAAGAAAAATTCTTATCTCAGGAGTAGTGCAGAGAACTCTTACTATCTAAGAATTTGTTTACACAATTCTAAGAGCTAGGACTTTTTATAAATAACACTTAAGAAAATTCTCAGTCGAGAGTAAATTTTAGAAATTCTTAGAATAAAAGCATATTTAAGAATTCTTAAGCATTTAAGAATCTTTCAGAATACCGCCCCTGGTTCACCAAATGCTGTGGTATGTACTGTTCTGTCTATGGAAAAGTGCATATAAAAGATCACTTGCTGCTTATCGAAAAGAGTACCCTATGTGGCGGCAGCGGGTTTACTCCAAAAGAAATGTGTCAAAATTGCCATATGTATGACGTCCAATAGCCGCTGATAAGATACAAATCAATGTGCTCCAGTGGCGTCGTTAAATAAAACAAACTTTAACACACTTTCGAGCAGACTTTATATCTAATACTAATGGTAATACTTCTGATGAGTGAGAATATAATGTTGTTGTTTTGTTTTCTATTTCTTCTAAGCTTGCTGCATTAAGTTATTAGATTCAGATTGACCCCCTACAGCCACCATTTTACACACATGAGTGGAAACATTGGGCTATTTTTCATTTCTAACAGTGGTCTAGACCGGTGTATTAAAGTGCTTGTTAGGTACTCTACTGTCCTAAGCATTGTACATATAAAACCTGCTGATTGAAAATGGTAGCATTTGTTGCAACAGTAGGTTTCTTCTGTAGACAATGTCACAAATATTGTATTTTAATGCATAATACCGGTACTAATGCCCACCAATTTAAAACCAGCTGTGGTGATAAAAATTTATTTTTTAAAAACTTGATTGAATCAAAATCAATAGTGAAATGGAACACTTGAGGTGTCCGAAGTCATAGGATCAAACCCACTTAAAAGATTTTTCTTCCCCCAACTAGTTGTCCACAGTATCTTTATCATGGTTTAGTTAAACATTTTTGTGGAAATTTATTTTCTGGATATTTATTTTCCGGAATAATTTTTAACACCATTTCTGCCCAGTATAACCGTTTACTAAACCCTCTGTGAAAAGATCAATTTTCTGCCAGTTTGTATAAAATGTTCCCACTAGGACCTTTTTGGGGGTGGTGAGCTTTTCCGGAGGGGAACTTTAATTTTCAGCAAGCGAGAACACAGGTTGAATATTTTTTGTTTAGTGTGTTTGTGATAATTAATCGGTCATGCGAGCACAGTATAATGTTATTGCAGGTTTCCAACTGGTTTGGCAATAAGAGAATCCGCTACAAGAAGAACATCGGGAAGGCTCAAGAGGAAGCCAACATGTATGCAGCAAAAGCCGCCTCTGCAGCAGCATCACAAGGAGCTATCCCGGGTGATGTGTCTGCTCCAGGTAAACAGTGGTTTAAATTAAAAAAGGCATATTCCAAATGTATTTTATTTTATGTAATTTCCTAAAATTCTATGTACTGTGTGTGTGTGTGTATACATGTATATGTGTATTTAAATATTAAATGAATTGGTAATGTTTGTAACTTATAATTAACAAACTAATTGTTTTTCAGGTGCTGCAGGCTTCAATCAACAATCTGGAATGTACATGAATCTGAATGGAGAAAGCTATCCAGGGGGGGATAACTCGGTAGGCGCTAACGTTCAATCTCAGGTTTGTTGCCAGAAAGACGGGACATGACAATGGATTATTCTTCATTCTCAAAATCTTAAAAATGTTTATTATTAGAATTTAATTTGTAAATCAATTCCATGATCGGTTAATGAAATCAAATTGGAGAAGTAATTTTTAAATTTCTGGCAAATCAAGCCTAAGAAAGATTTAGACTGTAAGCTCATTTTGAATTTGTCATGCTGAATCATGCCCATGACTTCAATGTCATCTTGCTAGTGCAGCCAAACCTGTATTAAGCAGCCACCCAATAGAGTAACAAGACCCTTCATACTTGCCAACAGTCAAAAGTGTTTCCTATTTGTTACTATTTTAATGACTTTATATATCTTTTTAAAAAAATCATATTTCTCTTTAAAATTTAAAAAAAAGTTTGTTTTGTTTAATGACATCACTGGAGCACATAATAGTGCAACGGCTTTAAAATTAATGTTATATGAAATTTGAAATTAGTTTTTACTTAATATGTTACATTTTCCTATTATACTGCTTCGAGTTATTTATCCTTACCCCTGACTTACAATGGTTGGCTGCTAAATAAAGGTGATGGCTAGATCAGGACTGACTATAAACGGGGAGAGGTTGAGGACTTCAATCATTTTGAGCTAAATTTATTATTTATATTATGACTTGCAAATAATTTTGTGAGATTTTGATTCCACAAAATTTGTTTTTATTTCATTTGCAATATATAAATTATTGTTTATGCCTGCCTCAGTATTGTATTGTTTTCTTTATATATTTGTTGTTTGATTATGTTATTTCAGATTGCATGAACAACTCTCAGTATATAACTGTTGTAATCACAAAAAACACTGCAAGAAAAAAATGAGCCGTTGTGTGTTTGGCATGTTTTCTATTTATAATACCGTATTCGACGTAATAAGCACCCAGGGAGCATACATTTTTTGAAAAGGGGGTGCTTATTGAGATCATAATGTTACGATTTTTCAGATCGTTTTGCAACCTATTTTGAACCCCGGTGAGTTCACTTCTGTGCTCAAAATTTGGCAGAACGGTTACATCAGTCCCTCCTAGTCCATACATGCCAATAACAAGGAAATTCATACATTAAAAAAAATCCCCTTAAAGGTTTTGTGTTTTTTTTCTACTTTTTACATTGGGAATATTTTTGGGAACGTTTGTGGTTACATAATTTTCTCTTTTTGACATCACTGTCATCAACTTGAACATAGTGCAAATTATTAATAGTGGAAACTTTAAAAATGGGCCATCACTGCATTCATCAGTATCGTGTAATATCTGCACAGGCAACATTATAGTGACAAGAACCTGAATAAAGTTAAACCTTTCTAAAGTTAATCCTTTCTATTGCTATTGCAGAAACAAGATTTTCTTAACAAAAGGCTTAATTAATTAAATATTTACATTGTGTAAAACTTAAAAGTGCATGGATTTGACTCCATGTTTAACTGGTGAACTACGTACATCATAACTGTACATGCCTTGGTCTGTTAGGCATCTGTTATTATGTCCAATACCCGATAAGATAAAAATCAATGTCCTCCAATGGCGTTGTTAAATAAAACAGTTTTAGCTTTAAGTAGTTTGTCATCAGTGGATGCCACATTTATTGGTACTCACACAGGGGTGCAGAAATTAAAATTCTGCATAACCCATTAAATGATTAATGGATTACGCAACCATTTTTTAAAATAATGAAATTAATTATATTTTTTATTTGTGTTTGTAATTAGACATTTGAATCTTAATCAAGATTAGGTTGCAATGCACCAATACTGAATGGTAAAGAAAAAAAATTAAACAATAAAATAAAAATCATATGAACATGAAATGGGTTACACAAGGATAGGTTCACACGACCCTCACACGAACGAAACAGTTGTTTGCGCAATCTGTGCACCCCTGCTCACATATACATCACTTGATTATCACATTGCAATGATTAGACATTGAATGAAGAAACATTCCATATTATAAAATAAATGTTTGTATTAGTTTTAAATGTTTCGAATGGCATTCAGGAAATATAATGCAAAGACCTTTCAACTAATATATTCATTTGGGGCAGTTCCATATGATTGAAAGAACAGAAATTACATCCCTTAATTAATTTATGCAGATGATAATTAATATTGACTACTACTAAATTAATTTAGAATTTTAATGGGGAGAAAAACATGTTACGTGTATTTAACAACAAACTGCATGTTGCATGTGTTATTTATTTTTTGGCATGTGTGTTGCCTGCATGTTATGTGCATGTAAAATGATTTCATTTTGTCTATAGGTGAATGCATTGCGGCATGTTATCTCGCAGACCGGTGGCTTCCCGCCCGATGGTATACCGAGCTCCACGGGCATGTATGATCCGCATGTTCAACAGGTACTGCCTGGCTTTCACTCTTTACTCGTGCTTCTCCTCTTGTACCCTTATACTGGCACCTCATGCTCCACCGCGCTCTTAGCTAGCCTGTCTGAGATGCATTTTATTTTTTATTATTCTGTCTTGCCATTTTGTACATATGTTCTGCAAGTTTTTATTTATTATGTAAATATGTTCTGCAAGTGTTATTTATTTTAGCATGTGCTAGTGAGCATATTCAAGTTTTGCATTATTTCTCAGTATGTCATGCTATAGGTTATGAATGTGGTTCAGTGGTGACATCACGTGTCTATGGAATTGTATGTATGCAGGGTTCGAAATATGCACTATTCAGTTATTCTGAAATTAGTCGATAGTCATTTCCCAAACGGAATAGTAAAAAAATCATTTCCATATTCCGTCATAAATTAGAATAGTTGCAATATTAAACAGAACAGCAAAATTCATATGTGACTATTCCGTCTGCGTTTCCGGCCACAACAATATTCTGGCTCAACAAAACCACTGAACATGTTTAGAACGGAATAGTACTTTCTGAAATATAATATTCCTTTAGAATAGTGGTACACAAATTTAATTTCAACCCCTGGTATGGGTGGTAATAACAGAAAACAAGTTGCACAAACTTCATCACAGCTCAGTCTGTGTAAAGTATGTTCCCTACTAGTGAAAAATGATATATTTACTTTAAAATAGACCATGATCCAAGCTTCTTGGTCAAGTAAATGTATGAATTGTTTGTAAATTTCACTCAAGATTATGCAGTGAAATCATCATAACCGGTCCCAATGTCCATTTAGTGTAAATCAAACCCCAGAAAACCAGACACCTGAAAACCAGACATTTTTTAATAATATTACTTGGTTCCCTGGTAAAAAAAATCTTAAAATCTTTTTTAAAAGAAATCATACTACCAATTTTTTTAAATTACTGTTAAAACATTAAAATTTATATGCTTAATTTTAAATATATTTTTTGGCATGCTTCATTTTTAATCTGTTTTAATCTCATCATTAAATTAATAAATCTTTAATCGTCGCAAATGGGTGAAAGATTTTCACAGCGACATTTAACTAAATATTCACTCGCTTCAGTTACGTTTAATTGTCGCAAATGGGTGAAAGATTCTTGCGGCACTGTTAAATTCTCTATTCACTCACACTTAGGAAATCACTCAAAACCAGAACCCCTCTAAACCAAATTTCCATCAAAACCGGACAAACAGTTTGGTCCCATTGTGTCCATTTTGTGTCAATCGAACGGCTGAAAACCAGACATTTTACTCGGTCCCATAGGTGTCTGGTTTAGTGGGTTTTCACTGTAATTTGGTTTTTTAGTTAATAAACAGGTAAGCATTTTGGGTGATAAAGATTGAGATATTCCGAGGCAACACGTTGCATTTGTTGACAGATGATGGAATATGTGCTTGTAGTTTTGCTTTGTGGTTTTTGCAGAAATTTCCACTAAGCGGGGATGAATCTGATGGTTTTGAGGATGAAGAGAACTACTAGATCGAAGATGAAGACCAAAGAATTTCTTTCAGACCTTCTCCACAAGCTATTGTTTTTCTTTTTAAGTGCTGACTATTTATCATTTCATTATTATGTGAGTTTTTCTCACATTAAAAACTGCATGAAGTGATGTGTTTTTAACAGCCATTATTTGGTTGAGTTTTCCACTGAAATGGCTACATTTTGATCATGTCAATTCATGTGTTGTTTTAGATTTACTGTACGCCATTTTGATTATATTGTTTAAAACGAGAATGAGGGATGTTTGTCTTGAAACATTTTAAGAAAGGTTGTTGAATGTTATTTTATACAGTTATTTTATACAATCCAAAGCATAATTTTAAAATGTCTATACAGATATTTACTGGTTCTTTTTGGTCTGAATATGTGACCGGACATAATTGTTTGATTTTTTTATAAGATAAATTCCAGACAATTGAGAATGTTGTTGGTAAATTGTTTATCAATAATGATTTAAAAATGGTTTTGACTAAGTATTTGTCTTGTCGGCTAGAAAACCCCATATTGGAACACTATTAAATAACGTGTTGTAATAATTTTAAATTACAGAATTTGTATAAGTTTATAATTATTTATACTTTTTAAAACTGAACTTAGATTTTTAACTTTAAAGCTACAGTTGTTTTCTTAAGCATAAATATAGTTTAACACAGTTTAAGTACCAGAATAGATACTTAACCAAAAGATCAGTATGTAATTATTTTATGTAATATTGGTTTTTAAACCCTAAATAATTCCCACTGGCATTTGTATGTGTTAATTTCATTGTACATAGTACCACAGCAATATCTTCTATATTAATTTTAATAATAGCATCTTTAAAATGGATTAATAAAATGTTTTAACCTTGATTAGGAATGGTTCTTTTTGGTCCGAATATTGTTTGATTTTATTATTATTATTTTTAGAAGATAAAAATTCCAGACCATTTGAGAAGTATTTATATGGTCATGGTGCAGTTAATATGTTGAGGTTGTTTAGTTGTTGGAATGATGTGGTGAACACTAAATACTAGCTCAGTCTTGGTGTTTAGTATTCTGGCTCAAAGTCTGGCCAGTCAAACAATTGTGCACAGAATAATTTTAGAATTAACTCTTGAATAGATATCATGCAACCAGTTGAAACTGTTGAGACTAAAACAATTGTGCACAGAATAATTTTAGAATTAACTCTTGAATAGATATCATGCAACCAGTTGAAACTGTTGAGACTGAAACCAATTTGTTTAAAAACAACCAGCTAAAAAAACCCACCTAAATTTACTATTGAATGTAGTTGAAATTAAAACCAATGTCATAGTAGGGTGAAACATACTATTAAAACCTAATTTACTACACAGTAACTTCTTAGTGAATCATTTAAAAGGATTTTTTTCAGCAATTTGGCATCGGTAGACTGTTATTGCATTTTCTGAAATAATTTTTTTAAGTAAATAATTTGGTACTAACTCCTTGGATGAATTCTAATACAGAAATACTGTTTCCATAAACCAAAAATTAAAAGAAAAAGAAGTGGGGTAAATCCTATATTTTTAACATCTCAAGTAGGTGTAGAAAATGTCTGTTAAAATGGAGGTAACAAAAAATACAAATTAAAAAAAATGTTCAGGAATATAACATTTTGGTGGTCGTTAATGTGAATGAATATAATGTTTGTGTAACTTAATACATGTATGCCAAAGATCAATGTATTGAGGAGCTGTGGGACATGACACGTGTTAGTTTATTAGTGTGTCTGTGTAACATTTTATATGCTGTCATGTTGAAAAAACCAGTGTGTATAGGTGTATATACACATGTATTATTGTATTTGTTGTTGTAGTTTGAAAGATGTACGATTGAGTAAAATTCCATACATCTATTATTTCATTGAACGTACATGACTTGCACAAACATGTGAGAAAGATTGGATAACATTAATCTCTAAAATAACCAAAGTTGGAAAATCTTTTATAAGTTTTGTAGTGGGGTGTGATTTTCCACATATAACAATTGGCTTGAACTCATAACACTAACAGAAGCCATTTTGAATGTTGCAACAATATTAAACAAAATTGAAGAATTATCAACCAAATAAATTTTTATCATTAAAGAAAGTTGACTCATTTTTGGGAGTGACAAAAATAAATATCAGATTGTATCGGCTAAATCAATTATTGTAATTCAAATACACCAAAAAAAAAGTGTATTACTACCAGGAAATATAAATATTAAATGTGTTTAAAATCGGTTATTTTTCAGTGGAAAATCTTTGCTCCAAATATTAGAAAAATATGTATTGTATTGTTATTTATATATATATATTATATAATGAAAATGTAGGTAAGAAATGGTACATAGCTTTAAATATGAGCATTCCTACTTGTTATTCTTTTTCTTTAACAACTAAACACAACTTTATTTTACTTAATTACAAGCCAACTTAATGGGCTAATACCATATAAAATAAAACATCCATGACAGGATTTTACACAAGTGAAAAAATGTATTTTAAAGATACAAATTACAATACAATCTTTGTGAATGCTACTTTCAATTGTAATTTAATATCTTTGTTTATGTTTTGCAATGCCATCTTTCACGTAAAATCATTTGTCATGTATATAGTACTTGTCTCATAGACAGGATTTTTAAAATGGAAGGGGATTGGGTTATTGGGAATTTTAGTTTTCAGTGACAGGATCATCATTGAATAAAAGAAAATTAACATTGATATTTAAATAGAAAACATGATTCAACATAATTCTATCGGTGGTGGGGTGTTATGAGTGGATTCTTTGAGAAGTGTAGGTGTCAAATGTAATATCTGCTGATTTTATACGAAGGGATTTAAATTTGGTATACCAGAAGTAAATAGTTATATAGGTAGTTCTTTTGTTGAGTTGCACCACCACCTAAAGAAATCTAGGATCTGTTCATGCCTGTATATGCACACCACCACTCCTTGGTAATAAGCCTGTTGTTTTATCAATAATGATTTTTAATAGTAAATTGAAATTTGAAAAACATGCTTCTTAGTAACTATCATTTTCAATTCATTTGGTGATGGTTAATGCTTGTCAATCTAAATTAGTATGAAATTTTCAGTTCATTATTCATCATAAATTCTTACTCCATCATTTGTCATACAAATACGTTTTTCAGTTGTGTGTGTTGACAAGTTTGTTTTCAACCGAGTATGTTGTGATTTCTGTGAATTTTGTCTAGTATGTTGTATTGTGGAGAATGGTGCTATATTGTAATATGATATGTAAATACGTATTAGTTCTCAGAAAGTATTATAACAATTATGTGCTAAAACCATCAATGAACAAACAAACAAAATTAATCATGTGACGGGATTTTAAAATACAAAAATATGTCAATTTTTCTTTTATTTAATTTTAAGTTATAAAATATTGATTAACTATTGTCAGGAAGCATTTTAAATACATGTACCAGGTAAATAAAGCATTGATAGGATAACCTCATTAGTGATGAAAAAAGTGTTTAAAATATTTCCATTTATATATTTTATAAATGTTTTGGTAATAAAGAGTTTTGGCGTTGCTGGTCTGTCAAGTTAAAGTCAAATGTTTAACGTCTACGTTCAGAGCCAGGCTATTATGGCAGACGCCTCTCACAGACACAGTTTATGGTTTTATCCATCTACCGCTTCCGTGAAAGGAGGATGTGCTGGTCTGTGTTCAAGAGTGACTAAATATACAAAGATTGTTTTTGCATACAGTAGGAAATTTCTTTCTTATAACAGGAATGGATTGTTTATCAACATCCCAACACATTGTTTAATCTTATAACGATCATGTTGACATTCATTTTGCTTTTAAATAGTTTGGTTCATGCTTCAACAATCATAAATATATATATATATTAGCTTTTTTATTAACATTAATGTACCATTTAATTTTGGGTGGTAAAAAGCTCATACATCATTTAACACAAATTTTTGCTTTAAATTATATTTACAATGTACCGGTATATTCCAATATAGAATTTTTTTTTTAGTTTTAATGAAAAGGAACACAGATTTTTAAAAACAGAATGTTCCATATATAAAAATAAAAGGATAAAAAATTTACATTATAAAGATTTCGTTTCCACTAAATAAGCTGGAAATTCAGATAATTTTGGGATGGAGCTTAATTGCCACAAAGTTATTTTGCTACATTACTACAATGGTAATTTCAGGAAAAGCATGCTGCATAATATATATACATTTATAGGCTAATGTTAAGATTATAGAAAACAATTTACGAACGCTGATCAGCAACATTAATGATTGGTACGAGTGTAAGAGTTAATTTCCTAGTTTAAAACGTTAAAAGTGCTGTGGAGGATGAATTCTCTTACTGTTACTGCTAATCATTTCCTAATCAAGTGCTAATGAAACTGGGAATGACCACTGAGCTTTAAAACAAATATCAAAGTACATTATTCTTGTGTTGTTCAAATTGTTTCATAAAGTTACATCTGATGTTGTAATCCTAAGTACTTTCTTCAATATTAATATAGCATATCTTGAGTTTTAAAAATCATGCTTTACATGAACCAAAAATAAAAAAGAATGAATACACATTTTGTTCATTTGTAAAATGTATTTGCTTGCTTTTCATTCAAATAAGCCTCATGTTGTGGACTATATTTTGATCATTGTTATGCACTTGCAGATATTAATGACATTTTAAAAAAGTTTCTTTTATTTAATCAGTAGATCACATTGATTACATTTTAATCATCGACTATTGGGACATATGGTCATTCCAATGACATTTTAATTCGAGTATTAATGATTTATAAACTTGTTATTTTGAAAGTTCTTAAGTTACTGCATTATTTGTTATCTGGTGAACGGTTTACAATGTGTTGATGTTTGTTTATGATTGAACTGTTTTGAAGCACACCTTCATAGAATATAATTTATGAACTGTACAGGTAGAGAGTATGCATGAGCATTTAAAACATTGTTATAACATGTATTACATGATGTATTGGAGCATAATAGTTCACGTGTTTGTCATGTCAGTACAGTCATGTGTTATGGGGGTTTAGTGTTTGTCAATGTAAACTTTATCAAGCAGTAAAATGTCAAATTTGTAATTCGTCTTTTGTTGTCTTTTCATTCTTATACACTGATTAACATTTTAATTATATTTTTATATACCAGGTACCATCCTAGCCACTCACACCAATGCAAACAAAACACGCAAGTTCTAAAATCTTCAAAAACAGGAAAACTGATCTAAAACAATTTAAAATATGGCTAATGTTACAGAAATGTGACTAAAGAAATTTGAACTCGATTAGCAACAATGACCAAGATCTTTTCCCCTGTATCCCTTGAGCAGGTACTGGAAGGATGTTTTAACATACTCCAGAGATGATCGAGCATACTCACCTTGGACATTAGTAGAATCCTCTGCAGTTTGGGCAATTTTCCATTCCAACAGGTGTGCCACAACTGGTTCATCAAAGGCTGTGGTATGTGTTGTCCTGTCTGAAAGTGCATATCAGAAAGAGTAGCCTATGTGGCAGCAGCATGTTTTCTCTGAAGAAATGTGTCAAAATTACCATAAGAATGTGCTCTAGTGGAGTCATTAAATAAAACAGATGTTACTTTCATCATGGGGATGACGTTAGTCTGCCTGAAAGTCCTGCCAAGGACAATGTATAAAAATATACTTCAGTTATTAAATGAAAGCTGTCTAGGACTCAAACACAGGGATGCAGGTCATAATGCTTCAATTATTAAATATACAATGACGATGCCTCTGATTGAGGGGAGCGGGATGTAAAAAGTAAAGTTTGTTTTATTTAACGACACCTCTAGAGCACATTGATTTTTTATCTTATCGGTGGTTATTTGACATCGTACATTATACATATGGTAATTTTGACACATTTCTTCAGAGGAAACCCGGTGCAGCCACATAGGCTACTCTTTTTGATAAGCAGCAAGGGATCTTTTATGTGCACTTTCCTATATACCATGGCCTTTGATGAACAAGTTGTGGAGCACAGGTTGGAACGGAAAATGTCCCAAACTGCAGATGGGTCCACTGAGAAGGATTGATCCAATGACCGACCGCTTCAAAGGTAGGCACACTACCGCTACATCCTGCTCCAGCTCAGTGGACCCATCTGTACTGGAGCACATTGATTTTTATGTTATCATTGACTATTGGATGTCATGTTGACACATTTCTTTTAGAGGAAACCTGCTGGTGCCACATACCGTAGGCTAATCTTTTTGCTAAGCAGAAAGGGAACTTTTATATGCACTTCCACAGACAAGACAGCCCATACCACAGCCTTTGATGAACCAGTTGTGGACCACTGGTTGGAACAGAACATAGCCAAAACGTATTCAAATTTGAGAGCTCTGGTAATGTAGTTATAAAAATGGACATACATTAGATTAACATAGTCAAGTTGTTTAACGTCTACGTTCAGAGCCATGCTGCTAAAGCAGACACCTCTCCCGGGTGCAGTTTATGGTTTTATACATCCACTGCATCCGGGACAGGAAGAGGAGGGGGATGCACGGTCACACTAATGGAAACAAGTGAGTTCCCGTGAGCCCAGTTTGCTGACTGGTGTGTGGGTTTGGTGCAGCTACTTTTGGGATTTTTAAGAGAATTATTTGAAATTGGTGTGCAATTGTTTTGATGAATGAAATTTGGTACGTTTATGGTGGGTATCAAAAAAGAACAGACTTTCTTGCTAAGACTTACTTTCCAGCTGATGACCCAAATGGGAGCGGGCTGTAGCCGAGACCGTAGCACGCCGGCTTTTGAAGCAT